>SRMA01024779.1:0-12978 GCA_007224835.1 Danionella cerebrum | reverse complement strand
ACCTAACATATTGTTCCCCAAGTCAACACGAGTAAAATACACCAACCCCCATGTCTCTATGACTTTCGTAAGCTGAGATAGAGATACGCCATATTGGTTGCTATGGTAACAGTGTGGTTGCTATGGAGGGGTCGCTGACCTAATATATTGTTCCCTATATGAATACGAGTAAATTACAGCAACCCCCATGTCTCTATGGTTTTCCTGAGCTGAGATAGATACATGCAAAATTGGTTGCTATGGTAACCAGTCTGGTTGCTATGGAGGGGTCAGTGACCTAACACATTGTTCCCCATGTCAATACATCAACCCCTATGTCTCTATGACTTTCCTAAGCTGAGATAGAGCTGCGCCATATTGGTTGCTATGGTAACCAGTTTGGTTGCTATGGAGGGGTAGCTGACCTAATATATTGCTCCCAATATCTATACGGGTAAAATACAGCAACCTCCATCTCTCTATGATTTTCCTGAGCTGGGATAGAGACATGCCATATTGGTTGCTATGGTAAACAATTTGGTTGCTATGGAGGAGTTAGTGACATCATGTTGTAATCTACTTTCCATTTAGATTAATATAAAGCAACCCCCATGTCTCTACTGTATTCCGTTTAGAAGATATTTGACAATGAAAGTTATGTCAAAAAGTGGGTGTGGCTTAATTAATTTATGTTAATTCACAAGCAATGATGGGCTGGATAAGTAATTTGCTTCCTTAATGCTCCTATGACTTTCCAGTGTCAATCAATTACAGAATCTCTTTTACAATAGGATCTATGGGATTCATGCTCCATTCATTTCAATGAGCCATTGAAAGTCTATGAGACACCTTTGACCTACTTATTTGAAATCAGCTGCACCTGCTGGAGTTATCAACTGCCAGATTTTCAAACGAGTCAGCTGCAGCTGGAAAGTCAACTGTCAGATATTCAAATGATGGCAAATCTGCTGGAGAAAATCCGATTTCCATGCCTCAAACAAATAAAGATTATAGAAGAACTGTAAGACATATCGAAATGATTCTTTCTTTGTCTGAAGCAGAAGACCCTAACGAAGAGAATGCTGTAATTTTTGTGAAGGTGTGATTAGAAATAAAAAAATTATGGCGAGCTACAAATAGCCTTCATTTGATTCTGTGCAACTGCTCATTTTAGAGAAATCCATACCCTCAAACAAATAAACATTACGAAAGAATGAACAGAGGTATTGAAATATTTCTTTTACTGTTAGAATCCCAAGATTTTAAGGAAGAGAATGGTGTAAATTTTGTGAAGCTGTGATAAAGTGTGAATGATTTATGGCGAGTTAAAAATAGCCTGCGACTGAGATTTTAAACAGAGTCCACCAGAATTTTTGAATGGAGGTGAATGGAGCAATTATGTGCACTCCTTGTGGTTTAGGCCACCTGGAGAAAAAACTGTGTGTTTTTTAAAAATGAAAACAGCACCAACTGAAAGAGGACAAAAATCTCTACCATTTAGATATAAAATGTGTGTGTAAAGGTAAATTTTTAGTTGAGAAAACATTGCAAGTATCAACAAGACTGAGCTTGCTCAAAGTTAGAGTGAGCGATGACATCACCACTCTAGGGCCCCCATAGGGAATGACTTGGGCGATTTTTGGGCCGAAATTCGCGATTTTTACGGAAACCGCTGATCAAATCGGTCCGAAGAGATATAGCAACAAACTACATAACAGCTTTGAGGTGTGTTGAAAGTTTCGTGGCTGTAGCTCGAACGGGCTAGGAGGAGTAGGGTTAAGAATTTTTGTCAGAAGAAAAGAGAAGAATAAGAAGAAGAAGAATAAGAAGAAGAAGAATAACTAGATTTTAAAGTTTGCACGCAAACTTCGATGTTGGCTTGCGTTGGTACCGTTAATACCTATTTTTTAAAATGTTGTCAATTCCGCAACAATAACATAATTCAACCCCCATGTCTCTATGATTTTCATAAGCTGAGATAGGTACATGCAAAATTGGTTGCTATGGTAACCAGTCTGGTTGCTATGGAGGGGTCAGTGACCTAACATATTGTTCCCCATGTCAACACGAGTAAAATACACCAACCCCCATGTCTCTATGACTTTCGTAAGCTGAGATAGAGATACACCATATTGGTTGCTATGGTAACAGTGTGGTTGCTATGGAGGGGTCACTGACCTAATATATTGTTCCCCATATGAATACGAGTAAATTACAGCAACCCCCATGTCTCTATGATTTTCCTGAGCTGAGATAGGTACATGCAAAATTGGTTGCTATGGTAACCAGTCTGGTTGCTATGGAGGGGTCAGTGACCTAACACATTGTTCTTCATGTCAATACATCAACCCCCATGTCTCTATGACTTTCCAAAGCTGAGATAGAGCTGCGCCATATTGGTTGCTATGGTAACCAGTTTGGTTGCTATGGAGGGGTCGCTGACCTAATATATTGCTCCCCATATCTATACGGGTAAAATACAGCAACCCCCATCTCTATGATTTTCCTAAGCTGAGATAGAGACATGCCATATTGGTTGCTATGGTAACCAGTCTGATTGCTATGGAGGGGCCAGTGACCTAACACATTGTTCCCCATGTCAATACATCAACCCCCATATCTCTATGACTTTCCAAAGCTGAGATAGAGCTGCGCCATATTGGTTGCTATGGTAACCAGTCTGGTTGTTATGGAGAGGTCGCTGACCTAACATATTGTTCCCCATATCAATACGGGTAAAATACGGCAACCCCCATCTCTCTATGATTTTCCTAAGCGGAGAGAGAGTCATGCCATATTGGTTGCTATGGTAACCAGTCTGGTTGCTATGGAGGAGTCATTGACATGATATAATGCTTCAGCTGTCAGTATGGGTGAAGCTTACCAACCCCCAAGTCTCTAGCATTTTCCTAACCCAAGATAGAGATATGCCAATTTAGTTGCTATGGTAAACAATTTGGTTGCTATGGAGGAGTCAGTGACATCATGTTGTAATCTACTTTACATTTAGAATAATATAAAGCAACCCCATGTCTGTACTGTGTTCTGTTTAGAAGATATTTGACATCGAAAGTTATGTCAAAAAAGTGGGTGTGGCTTAATTATTTTATGTTAAATCACAAGCAATGATTGGCTGGATAAGTGATTTGCTTCCTTAATGCTGGTATGACTTTCCAGTGTCAATCAATTACAGAAGCTCTTTTACAATAGGATTCATGGGGTTCATGCTCCATTCATTTCAATGGGCCATTGAAAGTCAATGAGACACCTTTGACCTACTTATTTGAAATCATCTTGCACCTGGAGTTATCAACTGCCAGATTTTCAAACGAGTCAGCTGACTCAACTGTCAGATTCTCAAACGATGGCAAATCTGCTGGAGAAAATCCGATTTCCATGCCTCAAACAAATAAAGATTATAGAAGAACCGTAAGACATATCGAAATGATTCTTTCTTTGTCAGAAGCAGAAGACCCTAACGAAGAGAATGCTGTAATATTTGTGAAGGTGTGATTAGAAATAAAAAAGTTATGGCGAGCTACAAATAGCCTTCATTTGATTCTGTGCAACTGCTCATTTCAGAGAAATCCATACCCTCAAACAAATAAGGATTACGAAAGAATGACCAGAGGTATTGAAATATTTTTTTTACTGTTAGAATCCCAAGATTTTAAGGAAGAGAATGGTGTAAATTTTGTGAAGCTGTGATGAAGTTTGAATGATTTATGGCGAGTTAAAAATAGCCTGCGATTGAGATTTTAAACAGGATCCACCAGAATTTTTGAATGGAGGTGAATGGAGCAATTATGTGCACTCCTTGTGGTTTAGGCCACCTGGAGTAAAAACTGTGTGTTTTTTAAAAATGAAAACAGCACCAACTGAAAGAGGACAAAAATCTCTACCATTTAGATATAAAATGTGTGTGTAAAGGTTAATTTTTAGTTGAGAAAACAGTGCAAGTATCAACAAGACTGAACTTGCTCAAAGTTAGAGTGGGTGATGACATCACCACTCTAGGGCTCCCATAGGGAATGACTTGGGCGATTTTTGGGCCGAAATTCGCGATTTTTACGGAAACCGCTGGTCAAATCGGTTCGAAAAGACATAGCAACTCAAGTGGGAACAGCTTGGACGACCGTGGAAAGTTTCGTGGCTGTAGCTCGAACGGGCTAGGAGGAGAAGCTCTGTAAAATTTCGACGTAGGAAAAGAGAAGAAGAAGAAGAAGAACTAGATTTTAAAGTTTGCACGCAAACTTCGATGTTGGCTTGCGTTGGTACCGGTAATACCTATTTTTTTAAATGTTGTCAATTCCACAACAATAACATAATCCAACCCCCATGTCTCTATGATTCTCATAAGCTGAGATAGGTACATGCAATATTGGTTGCTATGGTAACCAGTCTGGTTGCTATGGAGGTGTCAGTGACCTAACATATTGTTCCCCATGTCAACACGAGTAAAATACACCAACCCCCATGTCTCTATGACTTTCGTAAGCTGAGATAGAGATACGCCATATTGGTTGCTATGGTAACAGTGTGGTTGCTATGGAGGGGTCGCTGACCTAATATATTGTTCCCTATATGAATACCAGTAAATTACAGCAACCCCCATGTCTCTATGATTTTCCTGAGCTGAGATAGGTACATGCAAAATTGGTTGCTATGGTAACCAGTCTGGTAGCTATGGAGGGGTCAGTGACCTAACACATTGTTCCCCATGTCAATACATCAACCCCCATGTCTCTATGACCTTCCAAAGCTGAGATAGAGCTGCGCCATATTGGTTGCTATGGTAACCAGTTTGGTTGTTATGGAGGGGTCGCTGACCTAATATATTGCTCCCCATATCTATACGGGTAAAATACAGCAACCCCCATCTCTTTATGATTTTCCTAAGCTGAGATAGAGACATGCCATATTGGTTGCTATGGTAACCAGTCTGGTTGCTATGGAGGTGTCATTAACATAATATAATGTTTCAGCTGTCAGTATGGGTGAAGCTTACCAGCCCCCAAGTCTCTAGCATTTTCCTAAGCTAAGATAGAGATGGGGCTATATAGTTGCTATGGTAAACAATTTGGTTGCTATGGAGGAGTTAGGGACCTCATGTTGTAATCTACTTTTCATTTAGAATAATATAAAGCAACCCCCATGTCTCTACTGTGTTCCGCTTAGAAGATATTTGACATTGAAAGTTATGTCAAAAAGTGGGTGTGGCTTAATTAATTTATGTTAATTCACAAGCAATGATGGGCTGGATAAGTAATTTGCTTCCTTAATGTTTGTATGACTTTCCAGTGTCAATCAATTACAGAAGCTCTTTTACATTAGGATTCATGGGATTCATGCTCCATTCATTTCAATGGGCCATTGAAAGTCAATGAGACACCTTTGACCTACTTATTTGAAATCAGCTTGCACCTGGAGTTATCAACTGCCAGATTTTCAAACGAGTCAGCTGACTCAACTGTCAGATTTTCAACCGATGGCAAATCTGCTGGAGAAAATCCGATTTCCATGCCTCAAACAAATAAAGATTATAGAAGAACCGTAAGACATATCGAAATGATTCTTTCTTTGTAAGAAGCAGAAGACCCTAACGAAGAGAATGCTGTAATTTTTGTGAAGGTGTGATTAGAAATAAAAAAATTATGGCGAGCTACAAATAGCCTTCATTTGATTCTGTGCAACTGCTCATTTTGGAGAAATCCATACCCTCAAACAAATAAACATTACGAAAGAATGAACAGAGGTATTGAAATATTTCTTTTACTGCTAGAATCCCAAGATTTTAAGGAAGAGAATGGTGTAAATTTTGTGAAGCTGTGATAAAGTGTGAATGATTTATGGCGAGTTAAAAATAGCCTGCGATTGAGATTTTAAACAGAATCCACCAGAATTTTTGAATGGAGGTGAATGGAGCAATTAAGTGCACTCCTTGTGGTTTAGGCCACCTGGAGTAAAAACCGTGTGTTTTTTAAAAATGAAAACAGCACCAACTGAAAGAGGACAAAAATCTCTACCATTTAGATATAAAATGTGTATGTAAAGGTTAATTTTTAGTTGAGAAAACAGTGCAAGTATCAACAAGACTGAGCTTGCTCAAAGTTAGAGTGGGCGATGACATCACCACTCTAGGGCCCCCATAGGGAATGACTTGAGCGATTTTTGGCCCGAAATTCGCGATTTTTACGGAAACCGCTGGTCGAATTGGTCCGATGAGATATAGCAACTCGAGGGGGAACAGCTTCGACGACCGTGGAAAGTTTCGTGGCTGTAGCTCGAACGGGCTAGGAGGAGTAGTACTGGAAAAATTTTTTGTGAGAAAAGAGAAGAAGAAGAACTAGATTTTAAAGTTTGCACGCAAACTTCGATGTTGGCTTGCGTTGGTACCGTTAATACCTATTTTTTTAAATGTTGTCAATTCCGCAACAATAACATAATCCAACCCCCATGTCTCTATGATTCTCATAAGCTGAGATAGGTACATGCAATATTGGTTGCTATGGTAACCAGTCTGGTTGCTATGGAGGTGTCAGTGACCTAACATATTGTTCCCCATGTCAACACGAGTAAAATACACCAACCCCCATGTCTCTATGACTTTCGTAAGCTGAGATAGAGATACGCCATATTGGTTGCTATGGTAACAGTGTGGTTGCTATGGAGGGGTCGCTGACCTAATATATTGTTCCCCAAATGAATACGAGTAAATTACAGCAACCCCCATGTCTCTATGATTTTCCTGAGCTGAGATAGGTACATGCAAAATTGGTTGCTATGGTAACCAGTCTGGTTGCTGTGGAGGGGTCAGTGACCGAACACATTGTTCCCCATGTCAATACATCAACCCCCATGTCTCTATGACTTTCCAAAGCTGAGATAGAGCTGCGCTATATTGGTTGCTATGGTAACCAGTTTGGTTGCTATGGAGGGGTCGCTGACCTAATATATTGCTCCCATATCTATACGGGTAAAATACAGCAACCCCCATCTCTCTATGATTTTCCTAAGCTGAGATAGAGACATGCCATGTTGGTTGCTATGGTAACCAGTCTGGTTGCTATGGAGGTGTCATTAACATAATATGTTTCAGCTGTCAGTATGGGTGAAGCATACCAGCCCCCAAGTCTCTAGCATTTTCCTAAGCTAAGATAGAGATGTGGCAATATAGTTGCTATGGTAAACAATTTGGCTGCTATGGAGGAGTTAGTGACATCATGTTGTAATCTACTTTCCATTTAGATTAATATAAAGCAACCCCCATGTCTCTACTGTGTTCCGTTCAGAAGATATTTGACTTTGAAAGTTATGTCAAAAAAGTGGGTGTGGCTTAATTAATTTATGTTAATTCACAAGCAATGATGGGCTGGATAAGTAATTTGCTTCCTTAATGCTGGCATGACTTTCCAGTGTCAATCAATTACAGAAGTTCTTTCACAATAGGATCTATGGGATTCATGCTCCATTCATTTCAATGGGCCATTGAAAGTCAATGAGACACCTTTGACCTACTTATTTGAAATCAGCTGCACCTGCTGGAGTTATCAACTGCCAGATTTTCAAACGAGTCAGCTGCAGCTGGAAAGTCAACTGTCAGATATTCAAACGATGGCAAATCTGCTGGAGAAAATCTGATTTCCATGCCTCAAACAAATAAAGATTATAGAAGAACCGTAAGACATATCGAAATGATTCTTTCTTTGTCGGAAGCAGAAGACCCTAACGAAGAGAATGCTGTAATTTTTGTGAAGGTGTGATTAGAAATAAAAAAATTATGGCGAGCTACAAATAGCCTTCATTTGATTCTGTGCAACTGCTCATTTCAGAGAAATCCATACCCTCAAACAAATAAGGATTACGAAAGAATGACCAGAGGTATTTAAATATTTCTTGTACTGTTAGAATCCCAAGATTTTAAGGAAGAGAATGGTGTAAATTTTGTGAAGCTGTGATAAAGTTTGAATGATTTATGGCGAGTTAAAAAAAGCCTGCGATTGAGATTTTAAACAGAATCCAACAGAATTTTTGAATGGAGGTGAATGGAGCAATTATGTGCACTCGTTGTGGTTTAGGCCACCTGGCGTAAAAACCGTGTGTTTTTTAAAAATGAAAACAGCACCAACTGAAAGAGGACAAAAATCTCTACCATTTAGGTATAAAATGTGTGTGTAAAGGTTAATTTTTAGTTGAGAAAACAGTGCAAGTAGCAACAAGACTGAGCTTGCTCAAAGTTAGAGTGAGCGATGACATCACCACTCTAGGGCTCCCATAGGGAATGACTTGGGCGATTTTTGGGCCGAAATTCGCGATTTTTACGGAAACCGCTGGTCAAATCGGTCCGAAAAGACATAGCAACTCGAGTGGGAACAGCTTGGATGACCGTGGAAAGTTTCGTGGCTGTAGCTCGAACGGGCTAGGAGGAGAAGCGTTGTAAATTTTTGACGTAGGAAAAGAGAAGAAGAATAATAATAAGTTTAAGAGAGATAACAATATGTTGGCTCTGCAAGCCAACATAATAAGTTTAAGAGAGATAACAATATGTTGGCTCTGCAAGCCAACATAATAATAACTAGATTTTAAAGTTTGCACGCAAACTTCGATGTTGGCTTGCGTTGGTACCGTTAATACCTTTTTTTTTTAAATGTTGTCAATTCCGCAACAATAACATAATCCAACCCTCATGTCTCTATGATTCTCATAAGCTGAGATAGGTACATGCAAAATTGGTTGCTATGGTAACCAGTCTGGTTGTTATGGAGGGGTCAGTGACCTAACATATTGTTCCCCATGTCAACACGAGTAAAATACACCAACCCCCATGTCTCTATGACTTCGTAAGCTGAGATAGATACGCCATATTGGTTGCTATGGTAACAGTGTGGTTGCTATGGAGGGGTCGCTGACTTAATATATTGTTCCCCATATGAATACGAGTAAATTACAGCAACCCCCATGTCTCTATGATTTTCCTGAGCTGAGATAGGTACATGCAAAATTGGTTGCTATGGTAACCAGTCTGGTTGCTATGGAGGTCTCAGTGACCTAACACATTGTTCCTCATGTCAATACATCAACCCCCATGTCTCTATGACTTTCCAAAGCTGAGATAGAGCTGTGCCATATTGGTTGCTATGGTAACCAGTTTGGTTGCTATGGAGGGGTCGCTGACCTAATATATTGCTCCCCATATCTATACGGGTAAAATACAGCAACCCCCATCTCTCTAGGATTTTCCTAAGCTGAGATAGAGACATGCCATATTGGTTGCCATGGTAACCAGTCTGGTTGCTATGGAGGTGTCATTAACATAATATGTTTCAGCTGTCAGTATGGGTGAAGCTTACCAGCCCCCAAGTCTCTAGCATTTTTATAAGCTAAGATAGAGATGTGGCAATATAGTTGCTATGGTAAACAATTTGGTTGCTATGGAGGAGTTAGTGACATCATGTTGTAATCTACTTTCCATTTAGACTAATATAAAGCAACCCCCATGTCTCTACTGTGTTCCGTTTAGAAGATATTTGACATTGAAAGTTATGTCAAAAGTGGGTGTGGCTTAATTAATTTATGTTAATTCACAAGCAATGATGGGCTGGATAAGTAATTTGCTTCCTTAATGCTTGCATGACTTTCCAGTGTCAATCAATTACAGAAGCTCTTTTACATTAGGATCTATGGGGTTCATGCTCCATTCATTTCAATGGGCCATGGAAAGTCAATGAGACACCTTTGACCTACTTATTTGAAATCAGCTTGCACCTGGAGTTATCAACTGCCAGATTTTCAAACGAGTCAGCTGCAGCTGGAAATTCAACTGTCAGATTTTGATGGCAAATCTGCTGGAGAAAATCCGATTTCCATGCCTCAAACAAATAAAGATTATAGAAGAACCGTGAGACATATTGAAATGATTCTTTCTTTGTAAGAAGCAGAAGACCCTAACGAAGAGAATGCTGTAATTTTTGTGAAGGTGTGATTAGAAATAAAAAATTATGGCGAGCTACAAATAGCCTTCATTTGATTCTGTGCAACTGCTCATTTTAGAGAAATCCATACCCTCAAACAAATAAACATTACGAAAGAATGAACAGAGGTATTGAAATATTTCTTTTACTGTTAGAATCCCAAGATTTTAAGGAAGAGAATGGTGTAAATTTTGTGAAGCTGTGATAAAGTGTGAATGATTTATGGCGAGTTAAAAATAGCCTGCGATTGAGATTTTAAACAGAATCCACCAGAATTTTTGAATGGAGGTGAATGGAGCAATTATGTGCACTCCTTGTGGTTTAGGCCACCTGGAGTAAAAACCGTGTGTTTTTTAAAAATGAAAACAGCACCAACTGAAAGAGGACAAAAATCTCTACCATTTAGGTATAAAATGTGTGTGTAAAGGTTAATTTTTAGTTGAGAAAACAGTGCAAGTAGCAACAAGACGGAGCGTGCTCAAAGTTAGAGTGAGCGATGACATCACCACTCTAGGGCTCCCATAGGGAATGACTTGGGCGATTTTTGGGCCGAAATTCGCGATTTTTACGGAAACCGCTGATCAAATCGGTCCGAAGAGATATAGCAACAAACTACATAACAGCTTTGAGGTGTGTTGAAAGTTTCGTGGCTGTAGCTCGAACGGGCTAGGAGGAGTAGTGTTGAGAATTTTTGTCAGAAGAAAAGAGAAGAAGAAGAAGAAGAAGAAGAATAACTAGATTTTAAAGTTTGCACGCAAACTTCGATGTTGGCTTGCGTTGGTACCGTTAATACCTTTTTTTTTAAATGTTGTCAATTCCCCAACAATAACATAATCCAACCCTCATGTCTCTATGATTCTCATAGGCTGAGATAGGTACATGCAAAATTTATTGCTATGGTAACAAGTCTGGTTGCTATGGAGGGGTCAGTGACCTAACATATTGTTCCCCATGTCAACACGAGTAAAATACACCACCCCCCATGTCTCTATGACTTTCGTAAGCTGGGATAGAGATACGCCATATTGGTTGCTATGGTAACAGTGTGGTTGCTATGGAGGGGTCGCTGACCTAATATATTGTTCCCTATATGAATACGAGTAAATTACAGCAACCCCCATGTCTCTATGATTTTCCTGAGCTGAGATAGGTATATGCAAAATTGGTTGCTATGGTAACCAGTCTGGTTGCTATGGAGGGGTCAGTGACCTAACACATTGTTCCTCATGTCAATACATCAACCCCCATGTCTCTATGACTTTCCAAAGCTGAGATAGAGCTGTGCCATATTGGTTGCTATGGTAACCAGTTTGGTTGTTATGGAGGGGTCGCTGACCTAATATATTGCTCCCCATATCTATACGGGTAAAATACAGCAACCCCATCTCTCTATGATTTTCCTAAGCTGAGATAGAGACATGCCATATTGGTTGCCATGGTAACCAGTCTGGTTGCCATGGAGGTGTCATTAACATAATATAATGTTTCAGCTGTCAGTATGGGTGAAGCTTACCAGCCCCCAAGTCTCTAGCATTTTTATAAGCTAAGATAGAGATGTGGCAATATAGTTGCTATGGTAAACAATTTGGTTGCTATGGAGGAGTTAGTGACATCATGTTGTAATCTACTTTCCATTTAGACTAATATAAAGCAACCCCCATGTCTCTACTGTGTTCCGTTTAGAAGATATTTGACATTGAAAGTTATGTCAAAAAGTGGTGTGGCTTAATTATTTTATGTTAATTCACAAGGAATGATTGGCTGGATAAGTGATTTGCTTCCTTAATGCTCGTATGACTTTCCAGTGTCAATCAATTACAGAAGTTCTTTCACAATAGGATCTATGGGATTCATGCTCTATTCATTTCAATGGGCCATTGAAAGTCTATGAGACACCTTTGACCTACTTATTTGAAATCAGCTGCACCTGGAGTTATCAACTGCCAGATTTTCAAACGAGTCAGCTGCAGTTGGAAATCCAACTGTCAGATTTTCAAACGATGGCAAATCTGCTGGAGAAAATCCGATTTCCATGCCTCAAACAAATAAAGATTATAGAAGAACCGTAAGACATATCGAAATGATTCTTTCTTTGTCAGAAGCAGAAGACCCTAACGAAGAGAATGCTGTAATTTTTGTGAAGGTGTGATTAGAAATAAAAAAGTTATGGCGAGCTACAAATAGCCTTCATTTGATTCTGTGCAACTGCTCATTTTAGAGAAATCCATACCTCCAAACAAATAAGGATTACGAAAGAAGGATAAGACACATTAAAATATTTCTTTTACCGTTAGAATCACAAGATTTTAAGGAAGAGAATGGTGTAAATTTTGTGAAGCTGTGATAAAGTTTGAATGATTTATGGCGAGTTACAAATAGCCTGCGATTGAGATTTTAAACAGGATCCACCAGAATTTTTGAATGGAAGTGAATGGAGCAATTATGTGCACTCCTTGTGGTTTAGGCCACCTGGAGTAAAAACCGTGTGTTTTTTAAAAATGAAAACAGCACCAACTGAAAGAAGACAAAAAACTCTACCATTTAGGTATAAAATGTGTGTGTAAAGGTTAATTTTTAGTTGAGAAAACAGTGCAAGTAGCAACAAGACTGAACTTGCTCAAAGTTAGAGTGAGCGATGACATCACCACTCTAGGGCCCCCATAGGGAATGACTTGGGCGATTTTTGGGCCGAATTTTATGATTTTTGGGGAAACCGCAAGTGCAATCGGTTCGAAAAGACATAGCAACTCGAGTGGGAACAGTTTGGACGACCGTGGAAAGTTTCGTGGCTGTAGCTCGAACGGCCTAGGAGGAGATACAATTTGAAATTTGGCTCAGAAGAAGAAGAAGAAGAAAAAGAATAACTAGAAAGTGCATTTCCTAGCGGAAAATGCGTGTGAATGCAGAGAGCTGAAAGAGAATGCTTAAAATTGCTGAATTCCTTGGCTGAACGGTGAAACATTAGAAAGTTAAAAGTCTCAAAAGTTGAAAGTTGAAGCTAAAAGGTGAAACACTGTAATTTGAAAAG
>SRMA01024778.1:0-13934 GCA_007224835.1 Danionella cerebrum | reverse complement strand
TGTTTAGTATTGATATGTTTTGAAGTAATTGGAGATGACGCAAACATTGATGGATGTGGCTTTGGTTAAAACCGCGCGCGTCGCGGGTGCGCGCATCACGGGAGCGCGCGTCGGCCATTTAACAATCCCATGGGGAAGAAGTTAGGAAATTGGCGGGAAAGCGGAAAATGTACAATATTTATAAACGTTTAAGTCGTGAAGTTACATGGTTCATCTGATAACTACCGGTGTAATTGAGTGCTTTAATTACATAGAAAGCCCTGGGAGTTAACAGAAAATATTGCTGATGCATCGTTCTTTTTTTGGTTTGTGTGCAATTATTAATGTTAGTTTTGTGTAATTTGGCGCGAGCTCAGAAGTTTCCGTTTGACTAAGAGTGAAGTCACTGATGAGCGAGCGCTGAATAATTCTGCTGTTTTCTGTATGTTTCAGAAATAAATGTGCTGCAAATAAATAAATGTGTTGCAATAAAGGCAGAGTCTTCCTAAAACTGTAACATATTTTGGCGAGCCAGCCAGGAGGAGATAAAAGGAAAACCACAACGCCAAAGATCTCCTCTTTCATAACAAAGAGGACCCTAGATGGAGAACAACCATCAGCTTCGGGATCAAGTGAGTGCGGGGCTCTGGCAGCTCAACGAAGAACAGCTACGAGAGGTATGCCGATATCTGAAATGTGAAGCCCCCACAGACAGACCAAGGAGACACTTGATAAAGACAGTGGAGACCCTGCTGGATGAATTACAAGAAAATGATGATGAGGAAGAAACTACTCAGGAAACTGCTAACTTGCTGTCATTCATGGAATCAGTGAGACCTGGGTCAGCACGCCTGGAAGGGGTTGAAGAGAGAGAGACAGAGGAGCGAGGGCTGGAAGAGAAGTATCTCAGCCCGCCCCGGAGTGACCGGAAGAGGCTCGGGGGAGACATGGAGGTGTTGAGAGGCTCAGGACTCACTGCTCTGGACAGGTCGGAGAGTGAACATGAGAGAGCGATGCCCAGTAGCTCCACGTCAGGGGCCAGGTATAGACAGGAGTGTGGAAGCAAAGCACAATCCCATGCTCTCACTGAAGTCACCTTAAGGAAGGACTTTAGGATTTGGGGGCAAATTGGTGAAAGTGGACAGAGAGAAAAACTGTCATATCCTAGCCTTACACACCAAATTGAGATGGGAATTGAAAAGGGTCACACTGAGTCAGAAATTGTTGAAGCTGTGGTCCGTGCAGTCACACCTGGGTTACAATTGCGTGACATGTTGGAGATGAAAAGGGGGTTAACACTGAAATCACTACACGCCATATTAAAGGGACACTATGAGGTTGACAGTACAACAGCTCTGTATTATCAGTTGATAAACATGTCACAAGAGCCTAAGGAAACTGTTCAGAATTTCATTTTCAGAGCTATTGAGTTGAAGGAGAAACTGTTGTGGAAGGCAGAAGATGGAGATGAGGACCGTTTTAGGAGAGAAAATATTCAACATAAATTCCTCAGATCGATTGGAACTGGTCTGTTGAGTGATTCGTTGAAGTTCCAGCTGCAGCACCATTTGGCTAATCCCAGCATAACAGATGAAGAACTGATTGGGGTGGTGAATGAGGCCGTTAAACTAGAAAGTGAGAGACAAACAAAGTTAAAGAGGCTACATTTAAATAAACTCCCCCGCATACACGAGTGTCACTCAGCCCTAGCCCTGGAGCACCCATCGAACCCAGCTGAACAGCTTACAGCTTACTAGCAGAGTGATGGATGTTAAAGCAGTCAGAGGAAAAGAGTCAAAAGAGTGTGTTAAGACCAGCAATGAAGCCCAAGAGACCCGAAAGTTAGTGGAGGAACTGAGAGCGGAGATGAAACAGATGGTCATCGAGGCAGTAGCAGAGAGCAGAAAGAGTATGTCACCAAGACTGACCCCAGAGAGGCAGTGAGGCTGTAAGGCATGCCAAGAAGCTCTCATTGGTGAAAACTGTCAGCACTGTTTCAAGTGTGGCCAAGCAGGCCACTTCTCTCGTGGTTGCCGAGCACAGGTTCCCTTCTCGGGAAACGCCCTCGGACTGCTGCGAAGGGACCAGCAGTAGTCCTCCTGAGAGCGTCCCAGCCCAGGTCCCTTACACCTAACAGGGACTCCACACAGAGTAACTCACAAAAGCCCCCAGAATCCCAAGAAAGAATGCCAACCAACCCACTTACAGCGACTGTCAGCGGCAATACCAACAAAGTGAAGTATCTGCCACCACAGCAAGAGTCAAAGTTGATAAGTTTGATTGGTAGGCGCTGCTTGGTCAACTGCCGGATGAATACCCAACCTGTGGAAGCCTTGTGGGATACAGGGGCCCAGGCATGCATCATCAATGAACAGTGGCGACAGCAACACCTCCCAGACACTGTGGTCCAACCCCTTGAGGCGCTGTTAGGACAGACAACCTTGACAGGTTTGGCAGCAAACAACACAGAGATCCCATTCATTGGTTGGGTGGAAGTCGCTTTTAAACTAGAGGGCAGAATTCAGGATGCAACCCCAACGCTTCAGGTACCTTTGCTGGTGTCCAGTGAACCCTCTGTAGCAGAAGACCCAATAATTGGCTACAATGTCATTGAAGAGATGGTAAAACAGATGGCAGGTACCACAGGGCAGAGAAACCTGAGGACACTCAATGTAATGAGTGCAGCATTCTCAATAACTCAGAAGGATGCGCATGCGTTGATGAAACTGATACAATTAAATGAACAAGAGCCAACTGTAGGCGTGGTCAAAGTCGGGAGAGAACCGGTATACTTGCCAGCCAACCAGATCACCACAGTAATGATGCGGGCACATGTGGGACCACAGTACTGGGGTCATGAGATGCGTTTCTCACCCGGGGAGACAAGACATTTTTCTGAAGAGTAGATGTTTCATGAAGCAATGGTAAAGATCCCAGAAAGAAATGTAAAGTACATTCCCATCTCCATAACAAACGCATCAAAACAAAATGTCACCCTACAACAAAACCAAACTGTGGGCTACTTGGAATCAGTAAAGACAGTGTACCCGGCTGCGGGGCAAATGACCGACCTACAAGGGCCAACTGGGGAAGGGACACCTGATAGAGAAGCAATAACAAAGAGCAAGAATAACGATACCAGCGGGGGCTCACACCCCCCATCCTGGGACCCCCCCGTGAATCTTGAACACCTCACCAGGGACCAGCAGCAAGCAGTAAAAAGAGTGTTGAGAGAGGGGTGTCAGGCCTTTGCTTATGATGAAGATGATATTGGGTGCATCCCCTCCCTGAAAATGCATATAACACTCCACGACACCAGACCAGTCCAGAAATCATACATATCTATCCCCAAGCCATTACACGATGAAGTCAAGCAGTATTTACAAGATCTGTTAAATAAAGGGTGGGTGACACCATCAAGGTCAGCATATTCATCTCCTGTCATCTGCGTTCGTAAGAAGGATGGCAGTCTTCGCCTATGCTGTGACTACAGGGAGTTAAACCAGAAGTCTGTGCCCGACCGCCACCCGATACCCAAGATCCAGGACATGCTAGATGACTTAAGTGGAAGTACTTGGTTCTCAGTACTAGATCAAGGAAAGGCGTACCACCAAGGGTTCCTGGATGAAGAGAGCCAACCGCTTTCAGCTTTCATAACTCCCTGGGGGCTATACCAGTGGAAACGAATCCCTTTTGGACTGAGTTCGGCACCTGCAGAATTCCAGAGAAGCATGGAGAGTTGTCTATTGGGCCTTAGAGACAACGTATGCCAGCCCTATCTTGACGATAACCTGGTCCATAGTCGCAGTTTCGAAGACCACCTGACTCATGTGCAGGAAGTACTCCAGCGCTACAAAGAACACGGGGTAAAACTCTCTCCTAAGAAATGTGAGCTATTCAAGAGGAAAGTGAGGTTTCTGGGAAAGATGGTATCTGGGGAGGGGTATACTATGGACCCAGCAGAGATGGCCCCAGTACAGGCTCTGAAAGAAAAGGCCCCCACCAACGTTGGAGACCTGCGAAAGATGTTGGGGTTCCTTTCATACTACCGCCCATACATCCCAAATTTCTCCCGTATAGCGCAGTCTCTGTACAAGCTTTTGTCCACAGAGGAAAAAACCCAGAGAGAGACGGGTGAAGGGGTTAAAGGGAAAGCCAAAATAAAAAGAAGGGAAGGAAACCTACCATCCAAGGCCCCAATAAGATGGACACCAGAGCACCAACAAACCCTGAATAATTTGATTGACCACCTAATGAGACCCCCTATCCTAGGGTTTCCAGACTTTGCTGAACCATTTGTGCTGCATTGTGATGCATCACAGGAAGGATTGGGGGCAGTGTTGTACCAGCGTCAGAATGGAAAGATGGTTGTAATAGCGTATGGGTCCAGAACTCTCAGTCCCCCAGAGAAAAACTATCACCTACACTCAGGGAAGCTGGAGTTTTTAGCCCTCAAGTGGGCAATCTGTGAGCGGTTCTGTCACTACCTGTACTATGCGCCTGCATTCACTGTTTACACGGACAATAACCCCCTCACCTATGTGCTCACATCTGCCAAGTTGAACGCAACGGGACAACGATGGGTGGCTCAGTTGGCGGATTTCAATTTCTCAATAAAATATCGCCCCGGAAGGAGCAATGGTGACGCAGACGGGTTATCACGCATGCCCCTGGACATTGAGAAATTCATGGAGCAGTGCACAGTACAAATGCAGCCAGAGGTCTTCAGAGCATCAGCGGAGGGAGTGATGATGGCGGCTAAAAACTCACCTGGAGAAACAAAGTTAGTGTACATGGACGCCCTGAAACTGGTGAAGGATGACAATGAGACAAGTTTGGGCCCACCACTGACTCCAGCCCAGATTCAAGAAGCACAGGAAAGAGATGGCGTAATCGGCAGAGTCCTAGAACTAATAAAGACCAGCGACCACAAAGAGAGGAGTGGAAAGGTGAGCACCCAGATGTGGTCCTGCTGTTAAAACAGTGGTTGAAGCTGTCCATGAGCACAGACGGGATCCTGCGGCGAAAAACGAGAACTGGAGAGCAGTTACTTCTGCCTAAGTGTTACCACCCCTTGGTTCTCTCTGAATGCCACCAAAAGATGGGTCATCTAGGAGTAGAAAGGACCCTGTGTCTGATCCGAGAGCGGTTCTATTGGCCCAGAATGCAGAAAGATGTTGAACACTTTGTCACTAAAGCATGTGAGTGCCTAAAGAGAAAACAACCAGCCCGGCCAACGAGAGCACCGTTGACCCCTATTTACACCACTTACCCATTTGAGATGGTCTCAATTGACTTCCTCCATCTAGAGACATGCAAAGAAGGGTTCGAGTACATTCTGGTTGTGATGGACCACTTTACACGATTCGCACAAGCATATGCTACAAAAGACAAGTCAGCGAAAACGGTGTCAGAAAAACTGTTCAATGATTTTGCCCTAAAGTTTGGGTTCCCCTGCAAGATCCATCATGACATGGGTAAAGAGTTTGATAACAAGCTGATGAAGAGGATGAAGGAACTCTGCGGAATCCAGGGATCTCATACTACACCTTATCACCCCCAGGGCAATGGCCAAGTAGAAAGATTCAATCGAACCCTGCTGTCCATGCTGCGAACTCTGGAGGAGGAGGAGAAAGTGGACTGGAAGCGTTCCCTAGCTAAAGTGGTTCATGCCTACAATTGTACCAAGAGTGATGCGACAGGGTTCTCACCTTATTACTTGTTATATGGAAGATCCCCTCGCTTACCAATTGATGTCCTGTTTAACCTGGAGACAGAGGGCAAACAAGGCTCATATCAGGACTACGTGACCATATGGAAAGAAAGAATGTGTGAGGCATATCAGATTGCAGGCAGAGAAGCATCAAAAACTGCAGACCGGGGGAAAACCCACTATGACCGGAAAGTGCTAGGAAGAGACCTGCAGCCGGGTGATAGAGTCCTGATTCGGAACCTGACGCCCAGAGGAGGTCCAGGAAAGATTCGTTCATTTTGGGAAGATATAGTACATGTGGTCAAACAGAGAAAACACACAGACAGCCCAGTGTACGAGGTGGAACCTGAAAGTGGAAAAGGGAAAAGTCGGGTACTCCATAGAAACCTTCTCCTACCCTGTGACTTCCTACCATTGGAGAAACCTGAGGTTCTGAAGGGAGACACACATAAAAAGGGAAAAAAGAACAAAAAAAGAGGAACCGTGAATCATACACTAGTGCAAGAGGAGGTGGAAAGTGATTCAGACGAGGATTATGGAGGAACATACCGCTGGTTTGCAAGGGAACAGAGACCCCTCAATCCTAGTGCCACGCCTTTCATCCCAGTGGCAGAAGGTTGCAGCAAGGAGGGAAGTATGATCGTACAGGGAGAACAAGGATTGGTCCATCAAAAGGAGGCAGAGACACCTGTGGAAAACAATCCAGCAGAAAATGATGCATTCGATGAGTGGGAGGAGATGCCAGAGAGAAGAACAGGTGATGGATTACCCCATGGAAGAGAGGTGGAGGAGGTGGCTGAAAGACGGGAGAGGGAAATGGACTTTCGGGATTCCTCCAGACGATATCCAGAAAGACAGAGACAGAAATCAGTCATGTTCACCTATGAAAAGCTAGGTCAACCAGCTTGGGTGCAAAGGGGCTGTTCAGTAGAGGTAAAACAAGAACAATCGAGTAGCCAGTTTTGGAGACCTTGGGGTTAGAATCATTTTCCATGAGACACAGATCAAGGGACAGCTGACTGAAGCTTAAATTTTTGTAAATGCCAGGAGACATTTAAATTAGTGGGGGAGAGTGTGGTGTAAGGATAAAGCAAGCTCCTAAACAAAGTAGGCAGCCTCATGGTGTTGTTTTATTTTATTCTCCTGGTGCGATTAATTTGGGCTGGGTACTAAGTGTGGTGACGATTGTCCAGACACATTAATGCAGCCACGCCACTAGGGGGAGCACTAGTGTTGAGAATTAATTTGGCGCGAGCTCAGAAGTTTCCGTTTGATTAAGAGTGAAGTCACTGATGAGCGAGCGCTGAATAATTCTGCTGTTTTCTGTATGTTTCAGGTGAGTAGGGCTAAATTTAAAGAAAAGGTGTTCATGTTTAAGCGCAATGTTAAGTTTAGTGAGCGTTTGGGCAAGTTTCGAATGCCTTAGTAAATGAATGGTTTATGGGAACTGAAAGAAGCCGCTTGATAAAATTAGTTAACCCTGTGCTTATGCTGTGTTTAGTATTGAGATGTTTTGAATTAATTGGTGATGACACAAACATTGATGGATGTGGCTTTGGTTAAAACCGCACGCGTCGCGGGTGCGCGCATCACGGGAGCGCGCGTCGGCCATTTAACAATCATCCCATGGGGTAGAAGTTAGGAAATTGGCGGGAAAGCGGAAAATGTACAATATTTATAAACGTTTAAGTCGTGAAGTTACATGGTTCTGATAACTACCAGTGTAATTGAGTGCTTTAATTACATAGAAAGCCCTGGGAGTTAACAGGGAAAATATTGCTGATGCATCATTCTTTTTTTTTGGTTTGTGTGCAATTATTAATGTTAGTTCTGTGTAATTTGAGTCTCGAGCTCAGAAGTTTCCGTTTGATTAAGAGTGAAGTCACTGATGAGCGAGCGCTGAATAATTCTGCTGTTTTCTGTATGTTTCAGAAATAAATGTGCTGCAAATAAATAAATGTGTTGCAATAAAGCCAGAGTCTTCCTAAAACTGTAACACCTATCATGTTACTTAATTTGTCTTGATCGTTCGGATTCCGGGGATAGTGGTTAGACAAATAGACAGATTGGGCAGGTTACTTATGAATCTGTCCTTAGTTGATGGAACAATAGTCCTACCGAGTCTATAACGTGGTGACACGCGACTAATCTGCTCTACTGGTAATGTGAACATGACGAGATAATGGTCTGTAAAATCATCAGACTGAGGTATAATGTTCATATCACTGACGTCTAATCCGTGGGATATTATTAAATCTAATGTGTGATTAAGACGATGAGTTGGTCCGGAAATGTTTTGTTGAACCCCACATGAATTTAGTAGGTCTATAAATGACAGTCCAAGGGCATCACCTGGTTCATCTACATGAATATTAAAATCTCCTACAAGCAGTAATTTATCGAAAGTGACCAAGAGATCGGAGAGAAATTGAGCAAAAACCGTTACTCACCCCTGGCCTTCTCTCTCTCTCTCTCTCTCTCTCTCTCTCTCTCTCTCTCTTTCTCTCTCTCTGCGGTTTTTGGAGCGCGTGCGCCCTCAGGTGGCGACCCTCTGAAAAGAAAAAAAAACACAAATACACACCATGAATCTTTTGATGTTGTTAAGCGTCGAGTTAACCACGAGCTTCAAATAAAAGACAAAAGCATTTCTTAGGCGAGCCAAACATGGACACATCAAATCTAAACAAACGTTTAACAGTCTGGCGTGACGAGCGTGACGACGCGACCTATAGGATTGAACTCATTTGCATAGGTCGCTGTTTGAGACAAACCTTGAATCCACTCCGTCGAGACAAGTTAACAAATGACCCAAGAGCTGCCGTCGACCGAGAACTGCACGCTGCTCGCGAACAGAGTGTTGGGGAAGACCCTGAAAAATTCTGGTCACCGTCAACCGAAACGCTCTGCGTATTGGACCACATATATAAGACTCACAACGTCTCAGCTGCTTGGGAGCGGGAAACTGCTCACCGATGTGTTTGAAGTCTAGGTGGATTGCGGTGAGGGAGGAGGAAGGGATCCTGCCTTTTTTTTTTCTTTCTTTCCTTCTCTTTTTTTTTCTCCTTCCTTCCGCACGGCTTCATATTTGACAGCGTTAAATAAAATAAAAACGTATTTAAAATAAAGAGATAAACAGCATTAGAACAACAACAACAACCACCACTATAATAATAATTCACTCATTCATTATTTTTTAAACGCCCTTCCAGCTCCTAAATAATAATAATAATATGAATATCATACCATACAATAACTTAAAATCGAATTTCACAAACTGCTGTATTTCTGCACTTCCAAAACGAGTGATCAAACGAGCCGGGTTCATCAGAGCAAAATCAATACTTCGTGTTAGTATAATTGTTATGTCTTTTCAAAGAACACTCGAGAAATGTGCTTGACGCGAGGGCACTTTACATTTTGACACGGATGAGTCGGGGTGGGACTCGTCATCAGCACCACCGCAGCATCACGCCGGTGTAGCTGTGCCAGCGACGGGCTTTCGGGTGACAGAGGCTTTTCCGTTTCTTTTTTTTTCTCCATAACATTTTTCTCACGTGAATACATTGCAGATGATTTGTTGCGAGCGGCACGCCGGGTATCGCTGTTCCTATTTTAGTGAGAAGGTTGCTGGTTCGAGGCCAGCCGGGGCCCTTCCGAGAGCAACTTGCCCATTCTCGTGAGCGGGTTTTTCTCCGTTTTACTCCACGAGAGCAGAAACATGCGTCGAGATCATTGAAGTGGCTCAATTCTAGTGCGTACCGCGCAATCTCCCCAAACGGCGCTGGAAACGCGCACCGGCACCATAAGCCTTTGACTCTGAAAAGGAAGAGGGATTTGGAAACCCGAGAGCTGCTTACTGGGTACCGATTGATGCAAAGGGCCACCGCTTTGACACCCTCGTCTGAGCGGATTCAGATTGAAGGATATTCATCTCTGCAAAGACACCCATCGTGTTCATAAATTTTCACAACGAATACCAAGAAGCAACGAACGAGGTAGTAAACGGGTAAACATTTATGGGCAACACTTTAGATTTTGTCTTGGTGCGACTGATTTTTTTTTTTTAAACTGAAAAAAATATAGAAATGTTCAAAACACTTAAAAATGATCACTTCTACAACGGTCCCAAGAAAATCACAATATCCAATGTACGAATCATAGATGAAACACGTACAAAAAGTGAGCTAAGGTTGTTGTTTTCTTTATTTTCTTTATTTATTTATTTATTTTTTTTTACATTTTAACATTTTACCATAAACAATTTGTACATTTTACAAACGCATCGAACAAAACGTGTGCTGGACACCAAATCTGCTCTCTTTCCGTTATTGGGCAGCCTGGCATCGCGTGCACTTTACCCGTATGTTGTTCTCTGAGTGAGTCTTGAGTGTGGCTTTCGGAGTGCGGTCGGCTCTCATAAACACACGCACATCTCTCGCTGACGTTGGCTGTGTGTTTCTGGCATTGTCCTGCTGACTGCGACGAGCAGAAGAAATCAACTCGTCAAAACGGACAACGCCACCGCGGGAATTTCACCAGGAGAATCTAAGGGAACAAGTAAAAGCAGACTCTGTTTATAAGACAGCGCATGTCAAAGACAGAACACCAACGCAATTTATTGGCCTTCACGACTTCACACAGACACGTCATCGCAGTCGCGGCATGAAGAGAGCCCTGTGCTTTTACTGACCCTGTAAGGCATTTCTACTAGGGAGAGAGAGAGAGAGAGAGAGAGAGAGAGAGAGAGAGAAATCACTGTCACAGCCTTCGTTTCTGAAAAAAAAAAAAAAAGAAACCTACACTTCACTCATTAGCATCTGTGGCCACGGACCTACAGGAAACCCACGGAAGTATGTGCAAGCTCCGCCGCAAGAACCCGCCCGCTAGCTTCGAACTAGTGACCTTTGGACGAAAAGCCACAGTGCTAGCGCTTGTGAAATATGTCGACTGTATCGAGTAGCGAATATGCGTCGAATTTTGCCACTGTAGTTTTAAATACATTTTATAATAGTTTATTATTATTATTTTATGTAGTTATAAGTACATTTTAAGAAACCTTTTTTTAAATTTGGTTTCTTGATGAGAGGCTTGATAACTGCTAACTTGAAAGGTTTAGGGACATGACCTAGGGATAGCGAGGAGTTAATGATATTAAGAATAGGCTCTCCAGCTGCAAGTAACTCGTCTTTTAGCAGTTCGGTGGGAATAGGATCTAACACACATGTTGTGGATTTGGTTTTATTTATAAGGCCGTACAGCTCTTCCTGTCCTATACTTGTAAAACACTGTAATTGTAACTGAGTAATTTCAGGTGAGACTGGAACACAGGATGCTGTCAGAGGTTGGACGCCAGAAATTGTGTTTCTTATATTTTCAATTTTTTCAGTGAAGAAGTTCATAAAGTCTTCACTACTAAACTGAGATGGAATACTCTTTACAGATAACGGATTTGTTGTTAGTGTAGCCACTGTGTTAAAAAGGAACCTGCGATTGTTCTGATTGTTTTCTATCAGTTTGCTCAGGTGCTGAAACCTCGCAGCCTTTAGTGCCTGTCTGTAACTGAGCATACTGTCTCTGTATGCAAGTCTAAAAACCGCTCATTTATTTTTTTTCTCCATTTCCTCTATAGAGTACGGGTTTCTCTCTTGAGGGCACGAGTATGGCTATTATGCCATGGTGCAGGTGTTATTTCTCTAACCTTTTTTAACCTGATGTCTAATGTGCTAGCGAGGGAGGTGCCTATCATGTTAGTTAATTCGTCTTGATCGTTCGGATTCCGGGGATAGTGGTTAGACAAATAGACAGATTGGGCAGGTTACTTATGAATCTGTCCTTAGTTGATGGAACAATAGTCCTACCGAGTCTATAACGTGGTGACACGCGACTAATCTGCTCTACTGGTAATGTGAACATGACAAGATAATGGTCTGTAAAATCATCAGACTGAGGTATAATGTTCATATCACTGACGTCTAATCCGTGGGATATTATTAAGTCTAATGTGTGATTAAGACGATGGGGTGGTCTGGAAATGTTTTGTTGAACCCCACATGAATTTAGTAGGTCTATAAATGACAGTCCAAGGGCATCACCTGGTTCATCTACATGAATATTAAAATCTCCCACAAGCAGTAATTTATCAAAAGTGACCAAGAGATCAGAGAGAAATTGAGCAAAAACCGTTACTCACCCCTGGCCTTCTCTCTCTCTCTCTCTCTCTCTCTCTCTCTGCGGTTTTTGGAGCGCGTGCGCCCTCAGGTGGCGAACCTCTGAAAAGAAAAAAAAACACACATACACACCATGAATCTTTTGATGTTGTTAAGCGTCGAGTTAACCACGAGCTTCAAATAAAAGACAAAAGCATTTCTTAGGCGAGTCAAACATGGACACATCAAATCTAAACAAACGTTTAACAGTCTGGCGTGACGAGCGTGACGACGCGACCTATAGGATTGAACTCATTTGCATAGGTCGCTGTTTGAGACAAACCTTGAATCCACTCCGTCGAGACAAGTTAACAAATGACCCGAGAGCTGCCGTCGACCGAGAACTGCACGCTGCTCGCGAACAGAGTGTTGGGGAAGACCCTGAAAAATTCTGGTCACCGTCAACCGAAACGCTCTGCGTATTGGACCACATATATAAGACTCACAACGTCACAGCTGTTTGGGAGCGGGAAACTGCTCACCGATGTGTTTGAAGTCTAGGTGGATTGCGGTGAGGGAGGAGGAAGGGACCCTGCCTTTTTTTTTCTTTCTTTCTTTCCTTCTCTTTTTTTTTCTCCTTCCTTCCGCACGGCTTCATATTTGACAGCGTTAAATAAAATAAAAACGTATTTAAAATAAAGAGATAAACAGCATTAGAACAACAACAACAACCACCACTATAATAATAATTCACTCATTCATTATTTTTTAAACGCCCTTCCAGCTCCTAAATAATAATAATAATATGAATATCATACCATACAATAACGTAAAATCGAATTTCACAAGCTGCTGTATTTCTGCAATTCCAAAACGAGTGATCAAACGAGCCGGGTTCATCAGAGCAAAAACAATACTTCGTGTTAGTATAATTGTTATGTCTTTTCAAAGAACACTCGAGAAATGTGCTTGACGCGAGGGCACTTTACATTTTGACACGGATGAGTCGGGGTGGGACTCGTCATCAGCACCACCGCAGCATCACGCCGGTGTAGCTGTGCCAGCGACGGGCTTTCGGGTGACAGAGGCTTTTCCGTTTCTTTTTTTTTCTCCATAACATTTTTCTCACGTGAATACATTGCAGATGATTTGTTGCGAGCGGCACGCCGGGTATCGCTGTTCCTATTTTAGTGAGAAGGTTGCTGGTTCGACGCCAGCCGGGGCCCTTCCGAGAGCAACTTGCCCATTCTCGTGAGCGGGTTTTTCTCCGTTTTACTCCGCGAGAGCAGAAACATGCGTCGAGATCATTGAAGTGGCTCAATTCTAGTGCGTACCCCGCAATCTCCCCAAACGGCGCTGGAAACGCGCACCGGCACCATAAGCCTTTGCCTCTGAAAAGGAAGAGGGATTTGGAAAACCGAGAGCTGCTTACTGGGTACCGATTGATGCAAAGAGCATCGAACCAAACGTGTGCTGGACACCAAATCTGCTCTCTTTCCGTTATTGGGCAGCCTGGCATCGCGTGCGCTTTACCCGTATGTTGTACTCTGAGTGAGTCTTGAGTGTGGCTTTTGGAGTGCGGTCGGCTCACATAAACACGCACATCTCTCGCTAACGTTGGCTGTGTGTTTCTGGCATTGTCCTGCTGAATGCGACGAGCAGAAGAAATCAACCCGTCAAAACGGACAACGCCACCGTGGGAATTTCACCAGGAGAATCTAAGGGAACAAGTAAAAGCAGACTCTGTTTATAAGACAGCGCATGTTATTGCGCAATTTATTGGCCTTCACGAATTCACACAGACACGTCATCGCAGTCGCGGCATGAAGAGAGCCCTGTGCTTTTACTGACCCTGTAAGGCATTTCTACTAGGGAGAGAGAGAGAGAGAGAGAGAGAGAGAGAAATCACTGTCACAGCCTTCGTTTCTGCTGCTTTCTGAAAAAGAAACCTACACTTCACTCATTAGCATCTGTGGCCACGGACCTACAGGAAACCCACGGAAGTATGTGCAAGCTCCGCCTCAAGAACCCGCCCGCTAGCCTCGAACTAGTGACCTTTGGACGAAAAGCCACAGTGCTGGCGCTTGTGAAATATG
>SRMA01024777.1:0-47362 GCA_007224835.1 Danionella cerebrum | reverse complement strand
TATGAGAGGTGTAAGGGCTCCGGAGCTCCGGAGCGAGGCCGAAGCCGCGGCCATATTTGTTTACCAAGCGCTGCGCGCTGACGTCATCGCACATCTCTGCCATTGCGCGGACGTAACGAAAACGGGGGGAAAAACTACATTTCCCCCAATGCCTTTGGCATCCGCATCCATACTTACGTCACGAGCGAAACTACAGAGATCAGCTGACTCTCGCGTTTGAGTGATCTCTCACGCTACAAACCCGTTTTCTCACGCTAAAATACATTTCAAGATGTGAAATGGGCACAGCTCATAGTTTGTCTGCTATGTTTTTTGAGCCTGACAATAAGATGATGATAGATAAGCATCGTCTTCAGTCTGTGAGGGTTTTATTTCCGCTAAACATTCACTTGGACTGTTTCACAATCTTGGACAGTTTGATCCTTTGGAGTTATTTGGGTTTTCATAAGCTGACAAAAATCAAAAGGATTTATATTAGAATAAAAAGCATACGCTTGTTTCCAGCGCTCGCTCTCTATCTCTCTCTCTCGCGTGCGCGCGCGCTCGCGCTCGCGTGAGGTAAACAAAACGCTCTCAATGACTGAAACTCTTCTTTAATAAACTCAAACTCAAATCATCTCTCAGCGGTACATCTCACACATGTACATACGAGATAACAAACGTAAGTAACATGTTCTGCAATTAGGGAGTGTTTGATTACAGGGGGGGCTCGACTAAAAAAGTTTGAGA
Organism: Danionella cerebrum; assembly: GCA_007224835.1. Classification (NCBI taxonomy): domain Eukaryota; kingdom Metazoa; phylum Chordata; class Actinopteri; order Cypriniformes; family Danionidae; genus Danionella; species Danionella cerebrum. The sequence goes on along the minus strand of SRMA01024777.1, from coordinate 46,633 downwards.
ACCACTGTATTATTACTAATGTGGGGGCAATCTTACTAGCTATTATTAGTAATGTAGTGACAATGTTACTGGCTATTATTAGTAATGTAGTGACAATGTTACTGGCTATTATTAGTAATGTAGTGACAATGTTACTGGCTATTATTAGTAATGTGGTGACAATGTTACTGGCTATTATTAGTAATGTAGTGACAATGTTACTAGCTATTATTAGTAATGTAGTGACAATGTTGCACTGGAACAGTGATGGTGATAACGAATGGTTGACTTTAGAGTGATGAGTGGGGGCAAAGAAAAACATCACAGCCTTTTTTTTGTTACTTTTACTGTTTACTGTCTGTTCATGTTACATGTTTGGCTGTTAACTTTTACACAGTTGATATAAAATATTTTACAACAGTATTTGGTTCAGAATCTTTTTTTTCTGGATTTTCCTCTTTAAAAATTGGGTGCGTCTTATGTGCCGGTGCGTCTTATGAGCCGAAAAATACGGTATTTAAAAAAAATCCATTGTGATCACCTATATACAAAGACACAAGGAACACAGAAAGACACGAATGATTAGGGATTCATGATGTAGCAAAAAACAACAACAAAGGAATCATTTGTTGGCAGCTTCTGAGGGTTTTTTTTCTGATGCAAAGATGGTTCCAGACTTAAACCCCTAATTCAAGACCGGAAAGTATTGAGAACAAGACCCAGCCGAGACCAGGACAAGACCAAAAACAATTCTTTATTTCAAACAACAGACATTCTAAAAATCTAACTGTTTTCCTGTTATTTTGTCTATCAAGCCACAATCCCTCAATTAAGTACTCAGAAATAATATCATCAGCAGTTGTCACCTATGCCCATTTTATGAGAACTTGTTATGTGCCAGGAAGACATCCATATTAGGTTAAATTTAAGTGTTAACATGTTTAAGAGAAGTCATGTTAGATTACGTCTTATGGCATTGTCAGACCTGGTCCAAAGCGCCTGTGAATGAAACGTTCCCAAAAGCGCAGCAAGATGGCGCAAATGGGCTTCCACCCCCCTTTTACAGCGTTTCTTTAGGAGTTTTTTTTTGCTGAAATCATGTCCCGTAAGCAAGAAAAGAAGACTATGAACGTAGCTGAAGCTTTGGACAAGATTTTTTCCATATTTCAATTATTGTGCCAAATTGTGTCAAACTGTGCCAACATGGATTACGCCTGAACTTTGTTCAATCAAAACCTGTACAGAATATTAGTTTCTTGTAGTATGAACACCAAACTTGCTACAGATGTCCTTGACATGTAGTTGTTACAATTGATTGTGTTTATTTGCTTCGTTATAAGTAAAATAAGGAGATATTGGAGGAAACATGTGGTTTTTTTTTTAGGCGGAGTTCATGTTTTGGCCATTCCAACATCAATTACTCTTACCCAGTGTTCTTGACTGTCAAATTAACTCATCCACACCACTCCCCAAGAACCTATCTTCATTTTGATACCAAGATTTGCAGTTTAGACCTTGTAAAAGCTGAGAAATGCCTTAAAAAGTAAAAGTATAGGATTTTCGGAAAATAGGCCTCAGGGCTTAAGAGGTTAAATCTACACATTATTAATGTAATAAAACAATAAAACAAATATTTGAAATACAAATGAACGAATGTAAAATCTTACCTTTCGAGTGAGGCGATGTGGTGAAGTGTCGGAGGAGGTGGTGGGGGTGGGGTACGGATGGCAGAAAACATTACAGCACTATCTAAGAACTTTCTTGAGATATTTGACGAATCAGAAACAGCAAAACGAAACTAAGCACATGCGTAGACCGTACCGAAAGCATGTGTGAAGGGACGGTGAGAGCGCTTCTGAGAAGGCGTCATGGGTATGTTCTAATAGGAGAGCAGAACTCTTTGAGTTTTTCATATCTTGGATTTATCATGAAACATTCATATCTCGAGGTACCACTGTACTTGAAAGGAGGTGCGAGGAATAACTTATAATATTTTTTTATTTGATCAAAGCTCTTGCGGCTTGCTTTTTCTTCCTGGATTAAAATCACCAGGACACCCATGCAGCCTAAACCAGAAAAAGCCGAAACCAAGACAATACCTAGATCACTGAGAACCGAGACGACACTAAGACCACAGAGAGTCGAGACTGTGAAAAGACGCAGACTGGTTTTGAGCAATATAACACTACTGCTAAGTCTATGTCCTTGTAAATGGCACACGGCTGCTTTTATGATTCTTTTCAATTTTCAAAACAAAGGGTTCATTAAATGAATTTTCAACCATTCTTAATAAGGTAAAAATCATCATTTGTATTGTGCAGAAGTCAGGATGTAACACTGAAGAAATGAAGGGCAGTTATCTGTAAAAACTTTGCCAATTGCAGATACCATCAAGACCAATGCCAAAACTAGATTTCATGAGGAGTACCCTAGAAATTAAGTCCAAGAGTCACCTCCTGACTGTGTATGGACCACCAAGCAGAGGATTGATGGAGTGCTAGGCCAGATGACCTGGACTCCACAGTCACCTGACCTAAACCCAATCGAGATGGTTTGGGATGAGATGGACTGCAGAGCCACAATTACTATTTCAAGGCTTTTGGAAACTATTTTTTTAGCAAATGTTGATATATAAAATGCTGGACCCACAAAAGCACATTTTTTTTATGTATGATTTATATGAAATGTTACATTGTATTAATGGTACTAATTACACTAATGAGATAATATTCTTTATTGTATATTAAAGCATGAATAACGCCAACATCTTTCCACTTTCTCAAAAGAAGTTGTTACTGTAGCACAGAAATGGTAAATAAATATTAATTTAGATTTTTTTCACCTGTATTGGACCCAGAAGCAAACCGTGATTGGTGGAGAGCTTGGAGGAGAAGCCAGATAATCGGTTTCTTCGTTCCCACCTGGTGGATGGTGCTGATGACATCATTGAGTGCAAGTAGGGGTACTCTTCCTTTAGAAACCAGGTAGGAGAGAATGAAGGCTGTTTTCTCAACATTAGCCTGTGTAAGAACAGAAAACATGGATTATCCATTGAGGAGTTGTCTAGTGCCTTATTTCAACACCCCAGATAAGAATTTGGTCTCTGTTTATTGCTTTGGAAGGGTTGTTATTTGGAATACATTAATTTGATTGACTTCCTTCGAATTGCTGTCATCCTTGAAATATAATACAGTGGTACCCCGAGATACGAAATGAACCCGTTCCGGGGCGGCGTTCGTATGTCAAACAATTTGTAAGATGAAGCAAGTTTTACATGTGAAACACCTAATCCGTGCAAAGGCTCTCAGAAACAACAGTATAAGTAGATGAAAAAAATGGAAAACCAGAGAAAAATCAAGTAACATTTCTTCAATCCTTAAATCTACACATTGTTCGTGTAATAAAAGATAATAAAACAGAATAAAACACAAGCAAAATACGTAATATGTACACAAATGTGAAACCTTACCTTGAGAGTGAAGCGGTGTGTCGGAGGAGAAGAAACGGATGCAGAAAACATTACGGCACTACGTATGAAAGTTAACTTTCTCAAAATATTTAATGAATTACTGACACCAACACGGTTTCAAGAACAAGCGCAGACAGATGGAGAGAGCGCTTCTGAGAACGAGTCACTGGGTTTCTCTAAGTTGCGCTACAGAACAGCCCTTTCCACGTTATAAACGTTATTTCTTTTACGACACCTTGACTCTTACATTTGTTATAGCACATTATTAGTAATCTATACATAATGTTTCGTGGTTGTGTTGAAGTGTTTTGAAGAGTATCAGCACTCGGAAGCGCAACGCAACGTCACCCGAAAGCACACCATGACGTCACGACGTTGGGCGGAAAATACAGCACAACATCTTGTGAATGTTCGTATCTTGAATTTTTCTTCAGATCTCGAAGCAAAAAATTTCCTGTGAGACGTTTCGTATCTCGAACATTTCATTACTCGAAGCATTCGTATCTTTGGGTACCACTGTATTTGAGCTTTTAATTAATCCCCTTCCAAATTAAAACAACAGGTGCCTGCTGGTGCAGCTCCCACCTTGTAATGTGAGAAAACCCTCAGGTCTCCAGGCCATTTCAGGACCACTGACATTGTGTGTGTTCTATTAAATGAAGCTGCAAGTTGAGGATTGTGAGGTGTCTATTTCTCAAGCTAAAGACTCTAATGTACTTATCTTCTTACTCAGTTGTGCTGCAGGGCTTCCCACTTCTCTTTCTACTCTGGTTAGAGGCTGTTTGTGCTGTTCTTTGAAGGGAGTAGTACACATTGTTGTAGGAAATCGTCTAATAACAAGAATAGACTGTCGTGTCGAGATTTACATGAAAGTTCTTTTCGAGCCATTTTGAGCACTTTATCGACCCCACAAATGTGATGCTCCAGTTATTCAACCTGCTCAAAGGAAGGTCAGTTTTTTGTTTCTCTAACCAAATGCCATATTTTTCGCCGTATAAGACCCCCAAAACTGAGGGGGGAAAGTTGGTGCGTCTTATACGGCGAATGCAGAGCGCCGCGGAGCGGAGGGCGGTCATGGCCGTAGGAGAGACGTAAGAGAGGCCGCTGCTTCGACCTAGCTCCTGTTATGGTAAAAAATATACCTTCTCAATTGATAAACACTGGAGGCCGTTTGAGAGAGAAAACACAGCTATTTATTGTAAAGATTTAGCAGTCTCAACGCATTTCCTACACACGTTATCCGCATTGGAAGAAGAACCTCGAGCCTCTCAAAGTAAGACAAGTGCCGGAAGAAGGGCGAGACTGAAGTATGACGTGTGCTCTTAAAAGTTTCTCAAATTACATTTCTCTAAATGACCACTGGATGGTAGTATTATATAGGAAAATTCCCATCACACTCCGGAGCCATATTTGTACACCCGGCGGTGCGCGATGACATTACTGCTCGTCGATGCCACCAGAGCGCGGATCGTAAGGAGCAGGTATGAAACATTACAGCCTTTTTTTGTTACTTTTACTGTTTACTGACTGTTCATGTTTGGCAAAAAATTGTTCTTAAACTGCTGTTAACTTTTATACAGTTAATATAAAATATTTTACTACAGTATTTGGTTCAGAATCTTTTTTTTCTAGATCTTCCTAATTTAAAATTGGGTGCGTCTTATATGCCGGTGTGTCTTATACGGCGAAAAATACGGTAAACGCTTTTCAGCAGTGCTAACATAATTGTTCAAGGATTATTTAATAATCCATTAGCCTTCTGCCACAATGAGAAAACAGATTGTACCATTAGAACACTGCAGTGAGAGTTGCTAGAAATGGACCTCTATACAGCTATGTAGATATTTCACCAAAAACTAGACATTTGTGGCTAGAATTTTCACATTAACACTGTATATATTTCTGAATAGTTTAAAGTTATCTTCAATGAAAAACAAATGTTTCTCCTCCAAATATAAGGAAATTTGTAAGTGACCCCAAACTTTTGAATGGTTATATTTATATGGTTTATATGGTTAGTTGTAAGAGTGTGATGGCTGTGGTTCGCCATTTCATTCTCCTGTACCTGTGAAGAAGTGTGAAAAGTCTGTAAATGCAACAACTACACATTTTGATACTGAGAAACAGTTTTATGACCTTGTTATCGCGTCTGAACCATTTTTATTGCCAAATCATTCGGGCTGAATCAGATCTTCAATATCCCAAACCTCAGATTATAAATACTCTCCCTTTACCTCAGAGACCTGGACTATGTGCTCAATCTCAGTGTCACTCATTTCAGACAGACAGGAACACATGGCTTCATACAGATGCACTTCCCCAACCTACGGACAATCGGACAAAATTGGACAAACAGATCAATTTCAGTGAAAGAGCTCCTAGAATGAAAGCTTGCCCTCTGTGGGGAAATACCGGTATCTGATCAGGCAGGAGGTTGTAGATCTTCTCGGTGGAGGTGCTTAGGACACTCCAGCAGTTTTGGGGAGGGTTTGGAATGGCCATGGCTTTGGAGAGGCCATTCAGAATCGATAGACATAGGGGTAGGCGCTGAGGACGAATATCTGATCCGAACTGTTGGACAGAGAGATGCTCCACATAAACCTGTACCTTCTCCGGAGCCACATGCTTCATCCAGGAACTCAGAGACTCATAGAGATGAGCATGAGTCTGAAGCTGAATAACAAACAAGATGGGGCCACAGGTCAGAGGAGTTAGACGAATCCAAAACATTGAAGACAACAAACCACAGATATGGCAAGGATCCCTCTGACGCATGTTTGAAAAGCTGGAATTAAATGTTTATTACATTTAAAAATGTTTATTGGATATAAAGGCCTTTTTTACACTACAGGCCTTGATGCTCAATTCTGATTTCACATTCTGTTTACACTTTGTTTAAACGGTAAGATGTATCTGATTTGTGTTTTTACAGTTGCTGTGGCATCATGCATTGCTCAAGTTTAGGGGGTTTAGGAAAATGGGCCATAACTACGGAGTGTTACGACATGCTGACCTCACAATTTAATGCATATCTCGACACGCTTCACAATATTTAAAATAAAAAGAGATCCAACAAGAGAGGTTTTGAATCATGATCTGTTCAGTCATGCATTTCAAGGGCATTATGAGAGCAAGCGTGGCACTCCTTTCATCAGACACCACAATAGTGTTTTTTTGAGCGGTTTAACTGTTTCTTCAGTATGTCAGCGCTGCTCATAGTATCAAGGTTGACCGGCATTTAGCACCTCCTGTGTTCCAGCAGGTTTCCATCTAACTATTTTCAACCACAGCGATGATCAGTGTGTGATGACGTGAGCTCCAGCAAGTTTTGCTTTGCTGTGTCAGCGGTGAAAGAAAACTACAGCTTTATAACTCGTCTAAGCAAGTGGCTGACACAAACCGGAAAACTGTGAAAAAAGTGTTGCCAGCCTAGATTTTTGTAACTCCGGTGAATAATCTCACAAGACGGGAAGCCAATAGTCATGTGTTTAAACCATGATTGTTATGGTATCATGGACATATCGCCACCTAGCAGCGATACATATTGTGACATTTTTGGAAAAAGCGTTACACCCTTGTCTACCATCTATGTAAACTAGGGATGTCCCGAGCCGATCGTAAAGATCGGTATCGGGGCCAATCGAGGCATTTTTTAACTGATCGGAATCGGCTCTATGTATCGGACCGATCGAATGTTTACGTCAGCTACGTCACGCACATGTCGCAAACTCGCATGTTAAACTCGCATGTTGTTTACTACTTGCAATACGGTGCTAAGATGTCTGCAGTGTGGAAGTATTTTAAGTTGGAAAGTGATTCTAGTCTGGTAGCTACATGCAACGTTTGCAATGCGAGCTGTTGTGTGCTGCCCCTTTAAGGACGTTGATGACGTGCTTAGAGCGTGCGTGAATCAGGAAGAAATATGAGAGACTCGCATGTTTGTGCTCGTGTTCAAAAAAAAGGTTCAAGCTCGACAAAAACCTTTATTTAATGCTTATTTATTCCCAGCGTGGTAAGCTAATGTTTAAAAAAGTATATTTTGTTTATTTAAAAGGGATTTCATAGATCGCTATTTGTTGTTTATATTAGCGCCTAAGCGCCTAAATAGCGTGTTTAAGTTTTGTGTGTTGTGATGATTTACATGTCTTTATCTAATAGGTTTGTGACATGTTGAAGTGTTCTTCGTAACTTAAAATGTGTAACATTTTCGTTGTTGAAGAAATAGAATGTTTATTTACTGATTGTTATTTAATACCCCATGTAAAATATATTATTTTCTCTTTTTTTTCTAGTTTGACGCGGTGGTACTAGCAACGCAGCCTTTAATACTACCAACTTGATAAGGCATCTTAAAACGAAACACACGACAGAATATTGCGACTTCACTGAGCTGTAAAATTGAGATTTCATATTTGTGAGAAATAAAAAAACTGTAAAGGAACAGGTTGCTTTCAGTTTTTTTTTATTGATGCACTGCTGAGCTATTTGGTTGTCAAGAGTACACACTGGATTGATTTAATAACCTGCATGCACTTAAAGTGTGCAATTAGCACAAGGAAAAGACAAGTATCGGATCGGGACTCGGTATGGGTCGATACTTAAAATTAAATGACTCGGATCGGATCGGGGGCTCAAAAAACCTGATTGGGACATCCCTAATGTAAACATTTATCTGCTATAGTAAAGTTTCAGCTTGGTATTACGCTCAATTCAGTGGCCAAGGTACTCACACTGAGGCTGTGAACAAGAGGAGGCTCGATCCAGATGCCCAGCAAGAGTGAAGCACTTTGGGAAGATTGGCATTGACTGATGGCTAATGTTAAACACTGATGCTGCACCTCCTCACCTGCAGTTGAGCACAAAATCAGAGCATGAAATGAAAAAGAACATTTAGATTCAGTATTACCATAAAACAGATCAGAAAGCATTCTATGTCCAAGTTATATTTTTTTAATGACGCATTTGTGGATAATTAGAATTGGTAATTGACATACTCCAAGATTTACTCATTTTCTGCTCCTTCCTCTATGTACAGTCATGTGAAAAAATTACGACACTTATGACAATTTGGATTATTTTCATTACACAGGTAATATAATAAAAGAATTCTAATTGAAGAGAAGATTTTTAAGATTGTTTTGATATAAGGTGTGTTTTATCATAAAATATGTTAGACATGACAATGTGGAATGATCGAAATTTCCACTAGATGTCACTCAAATCTCCTCAGTATGCCAAAGAAGTTAAGGTATTCAAGGGTTCATTCTGCGTAAGAATAAGCAAACTTGTTTTTAGAAATCTGAAACATTGCACAAAAAGAGGAGTACACACTTTTGGAGCATTTTTTACGTACACAACTTTTATAAATGAGGCCCTGGGCGTGTTTGCTGTTGTTTTATTAGAAGTAGACTATTTTCCTGGCAGTGGAATGATGGATTTTAAAATCTTTGGAGATCATTTTTAATCCCTTTCCAGACTCATAGTCTGCTAAAATTCTTTTTAAGAAGGCCTCGGGAGCTCTTTGCTCTCGCCATGGTGGGCACTTTTATTTTAACAATAAAGAGCAGTTTTAAACTGAGCAAACCTTATTCAAAATACGGAGAAACTCCTCTACTAACAATATGCACTTATGTAATAATATGCCATTGGAAGTGAGCAAAAATTTGAAGGTGTCCTAACTTTGTCCTCAGCTTGAATATGCATTAACAGAAGATCTTAAAAATTATTTTAATTGGTTATATTACTCTAATCTTCTAAAAGTATTAAGATTAAATGTCCATATAGTAAGAGATGATACGGAATAGCCAGACTCTCATGTATTTTTGTATACTTTTTCACATGAATGCATTTATAGAGAATTGAGAATGTTACGTTATAAGAGAGCTTATGAGGGATACAAAACTATTTTTGCAGATTTGTAGACACTTCATACGAGTTCACTTGGCACTAGTCATACTTTGCTACAGATGTCGAATGCTGGAGATTGCTCATCATAAAAGTGTGCCGTATTGCCATTGGACCACTTGGTAATAACTCTGCAACAGCATGACAAGAACTCGGCGGCAACTATCTCTTATCTATTGGGAGTGCTGTGTGACGATGAATTCATTGAGATTCTATTGACTCTTTATTGTTACTTTTAACTTACATTTAACAAGTTTCAGTCCTAAATGTTATGAAGAGAAATCCGTCACATCATAAATAGACTTTTTATTCCACACTACACTGTTAAATTTCTCCAAATGGGCAATGTGAAGGTTATATGTCCGAGGCCAGCATGTGGTCTAACTGAAAGATGTTTGCATGTTCTCACTGTACTTGTGTGGACTTCATGTGTCAGCCTGATTGAACACTGTAAAGTTGCACTTAATAGTCCATGTGTGTGGTGACTGTGACACTAATGCTTTCGTCTTGTTTGTGTGAACTGTCCATAATCTTGTTGGTCATTCTCATGGAATTCTGTATCGTACGCTGTGCCAGAGATAGCAAAAAGGGAGCCAAGTGGGACGTTTTTCCATTTCCTTGTAAATTCAAGACACTCAACTGACTCCATCTTTCACTGCTTTGAATCAGAATGGCTTTCAAGACTCACAAATTAATCATGAGTGATTTAAAACGCAAACTTTGCATAAAGACGTGCATTTCAGAGGGCATATTACTCTAATTAAATTTCAGCTAATTTTAGGATGTACTCACTTTAACTGATGCAACTTCCCAATCCCTGGCTTACAGGGATGTGGCTCAAAAATTTTAAATGATCTTTTAAAAACAAAACTCTGAGCAAACTCATTTTATGTTTAACATTCTGGACTGCAATCTTTTAAAGTTTAACTGTGCAAGGTTGAGGAGGATTCAAACCGAAGCTTAGTCTCATCAGTGAAGACAGGATGGCACTCCAGTTGACTGGGGGATACTGGAAACTTGCTCCCACTGTGGCTAATGGTGTCAGCAGCGTCTGAACAAGTGTCGGAGAGGTGACCTCAGGTCCTGCTCATAAAGAGAGGGAGAGGCAGTATTTAATGCTAACTGTTCAAATTTAGCAAGCATCAGTCCAAGCCCTCACCTTTCCTCCCTGCTTCGGTGATGAAGTCTACACTTGCTCGGATGAGGCTTCTCTCTGGCAGGTAACTGAAGTCCTGGGGAACTGTTCGTGATGAGATGTAGAAGAACAATAAACATGAATCCCATCTTAATCAACTACTGCTATTCTTTTAGCATGAGATAAAAAATATTTATACAGTTGTCACATTTATTTTGTATTTTTGGTGGTGAAAGAATGTCACGTCATCAATAAAAGTCATTTAAGCATATTTAAGCAAATCAATAAAAGCATTTTAATGTTGAAAGGCTAGGAGTTGTGAGTGCAGCGAGTGTGAGAGCACATCTGCTTCTAATACTGAGGATTTTGGAGTGTTAACCTGCAGTGCGTCTGTGGCTACTGGAAACCTGACTCAGGTGGAGGTGACCCAAGAGACAGGCCCCATTACACTGCAGGCCCAGGGCTTCACTGATGACAATGATCTGAAATAGCAAAACAGAAACACACAATTTAACAATGACATGCTTTTACCCAAAATATCTTTATATTATAGTTCAATTTGTTTCACATTTGTGCAAATCACACCGGCTGTTTTGAATAACGCGACCCACAGAGTTTATTTTTAATTTAAAATTTGTGTAGGTTTCAAAAAGGTTATAAGATTTAATATTTTTTGTTTAAACAAACATTATTTATGAGTTATGATACATAATTTGCAAGGTATTTCCATTTAAAATTGTGAGAAAGACTTAATTTAACAGACCCCAAATTAGTGGCATTAGTACCATCTAGTGGTGAAAAGAAGGAATAACCTTTGGAAGTACAATACTGTACTTTGATTTATGATAATATTGTCACATTGTCTGCTTTTTTGGGGGATTATTTTTCTCAACACCTTTATTTTGTTATAAAAAAATGGCAGTAAAAAAAAAACAACATGTACGACTCAGAATTGATTTTTTTTCCCATAATTTCAGGTTTATTGTGGAATTCTTGTGCAAAAAATACACTTGGGTTATACAAAAAAAAGTATATCAAGCATTGCCCCAAAACACTGTTTTAAAAATTACTTATTAGAGCAAATTAGTAGAAAACGCTCAAAAAGGCCCCTAACTTTCAAGGGTTAAAAAGCTTAAAAAATTTAGCCCTTATTAAAATTAGTTCCTTCAATGCAATGTACTGAAAATTGTTTTGAATGAATTTGGAAAATGCATATGTAGCGAGTTTACAAACACAGTTATACTTCATCAACTTGAACTAATGGATTGAGATGAAATGAATTACAGTCATAATTTCTCTTGTGGGATACATCAGTAGGAGAACGGTGTACTGCGTGAATAATGACCTGTGTGATGGCTCTGACGACTTCGTTCAGTCTACTTTGCTGTAGAGAGGATTCCTCAGCCTTGCTCTTCAACTGAAAAACAAACATTTCCAGGTCACAGAAAACTCCAGGCCTGTGGTAGAGTGGACGGTGCGTCGGACACACGAGTGCAGCTGGTTCAAAACCCTAACCCTAACTCTTTCTAACCCCCCCAGATCTCTCTCCTACATCACTTCCTGTCCCGCGGCACAAAAATTCATAAAAAACATGCTCCCAAAAAAAAGTTTAAATAAGGTATAAGCCACATTTGTCGAACTAACCCAATTTGCATTAATAAACTAGTTAAGTTTAGGCATTTAAATTGCTCCTCAAGCAAATATCTTCCAAAAAAAAAAACAACTAGTAAAATACTGTTGTCATAAGTCATCAAAAAGTAGTTTGAACTTGAGTGAAAGAACTGTTATTACTCAAAGTAGAGATGGTTTATCTAAGTGTCAAAAACTGCAGTGAGAAGCATCTAGAAGCTTAAAGACATCAACACAGTGGAGAACAAGATGGGCAGGGACGGGGAGCAAAAGATAAAAATAATTACAATGCAACCCCTGAAAATGCTATTAACATAGCAATGGGAGAATAATGCTGTGGGGATATTTCAGTGTGTTTGGAACTGATAATCTCACCAGGGTTGAAGAAAACAAGAAAAGACAACCTGCAAGAAAACTTAAAGTCGACATATTGTATTCCAACATTATAACAACCCAAAGCTAATCTCAAACTGTTGAATAAACTCCTCCAAATGAGCAAAGAGAGTGCATCTTCCCAAAGCCGGATTTGAATCCAATAATCCAGAAGCATGAAAGAGCTTCTCAAGAAAATGTATGATTGTTCTTCAAGAGACATGCTTGAGAATTGGATTCACATTAAATTACGTTTGTATTCCAAACACTGCAATCTTTCTTTAAAAAATTCTGTTTAAAACTGTAGTGATACTACATTCTTGAAAGTGATACTGTAGTGATTTGCAGGTTCTCCCCGTGGATGCCTGGGTTTCCCCCTGTGATCCTGGCCAGTTTCCAAGTCCAGCGGAACAGAGCCATCCCCATGAACAGTATGAAATAAGTTCAAAATGCTGTGATTGGCTCATTTGGTCACATGACTTTAGTCTGGAAATTCAGCGGTAGGCTCCACTCGAGAACAAAACTAGGAGCTGTACTCCCAGAGGGGCAAGCAGAAAAAAGCTGGATCCCCTTTAAACTGCAGGACTGTCTGGAGCAGCATCCAGTCATTACAGATTTAATACAACTTGATAAATCGGCAACAGGGGATTTCAAACTGCGAGACTTTAAACAGAACAACTTTGTCCATGTTCTCAAACTGTGTCTCTTATCAAAAATGGGTGTGCAAGATTTTTATTCATTTATTGGGTCCAAATGAACCAAAAAGTTGGCTTGGGGAGTAATACGGTAATATGGTAAGCCACTGCATCTAAAAATAGCAACGGTCTCAGTTTCAATACTCTTATATGAGAACAATGCACTTATATGGAAGACAATGATGAAATATTAAATGCAATTTATTTAATTCCTAAAAATGTCATCATGCGACAGTGTGGAGTAGAACAACACAAAACACACAACTTCTACAGTTTCGCTGCTTCACAGATTTTAGTGCTTTTTTACAGTTGTGATGAAGTCAAGCCCCCACCACCAACAATCTATCTGTCTGGACATATTGTAACTAGGAAAATATGTTTTTGTGAGAAAGAAAAACAGAGACAATGGATGTATAGATGAATACATTGAGTGGGACAGTATTTTTGGAGCCATGTCCCTTTAGTTCTGGGAGGAAAAAGGGTGAGCTGCATTCAGTGGTAGAATGTGCTTTATCTATTCTGTGTTTCGTTAATTATGTTTATGTTTGCATTTGTAACTTTTATGATTGTGATTTATTTAAGTTCCGAGCTTACCTGTAAGGGGTCTGTTCCGGTGGAAACAATACATAAAAGAGGTGAAGATAAGCTCATCCATGAACCATCTCTATCCCTCTGAGTAATGTTTATTTCCTCAATTTGTGAGGCTCTACAGCTCTGTTAAGAGTATTTGGACTCTCAGCTTGTGAGTTATGAACTTTGTCGAGTGTAGTTAGACTAAATCCCTCAAAGTCTAGCAGAGAGGTTTTGCTGCTCAGCACCTTTATTTTGTGTAAATATTGATTCAGTTTTTTGTTTGTATATACCTTTTTTTAGTTTTGTTGTGTTTGTTTGCAGTTTATTTTGGGGTGCCACAAAAAAACCACAGTGTTTGTAAGCTCTTGTGTGGCGCCTCACGACCCTCAGTACCACATTACGACAACAGTGCATTGTGTTCTGAATCCTGTGGGACTGTGGTGTAGATGTGCCACACATCACCTTAAAAAGTGCACCATCCAAAAGAAGTTAAACAGATTTGTGACAAGAGCATTTAGCAGCTGGAGAATAGAGAGAGAGTTTTTCTGATATTTCTATGTACCGGAAAAGCTCCTCATTCGCATCATATTAACTTATTAATCGCAAATAAAACAAAACATGTTTTCCATTTCTATTTATTCATATGAAAAAGATAAACGAGTGAAAGAATTAAAAGCGCAGATCTCTGTGACTAAAGAACATCCATCACATTAACCCGAGAGATGATCATTTTACTTATGACAGAAAGGCAGAGGAGGATGCTATCACAGAAAACGTCAAACCTCTGGACATTGTTGTGCTGAAGTGCTGAAGGAAGGTCGAAGCTCTGCGGCTGTAAGGCGCCATTACGGAATAAATGAAGAATAAATCATTCCATAACTATGTTCATTTCTTGGAAAAAGACACTAGTTCCGGAGCTTTCAGACGCAACACGGAGGGCAGTCAGGACAGACTCAAATACATCTGAGTCACAACGTGTATTCATTATTAAAATGAGTGTTTTACAAAACAAAGTTAAGTTTAAGAAAATGTTTATATTTGTATTTCTAAAACAAATGCCTTCACCTGAAAACAGATAATGATCTTTGGTTTCATTCCTCAGAATTGTCTACTTAACGGTTTTCACTTATCGCAAGTTCTTTTTGGAACGTAAACTTGGCTCAAATGACCTTGGAATAACCAGAGGCAAAAAAAAACCAAAAAAACAAGCGCGCCCACAAACCATGCTGTAATTAATGAATAACTTTTTATGTAGGTCAAATCATTCTCTCATAAGTAATCTCGCTAGCCTGTGACTCACAGAGCGAGTCATTGGTACTTCACTGTTTTCCACACGAGCCCAGATTTGCATGCGATTTTAGGCATAAACTCAAAATCAGGGCTAAAATTGTGCAGTCTGAAACCGGCTTTGAAGAGAAGTGGTTTCTTTTCCAGACAACGAATAGTTTTGGTATATTTTCACAGGCTATCACTCATCCTCTTCTCTGTCTCCATGAACGCGTCAAAGACGGTACGAATTGCTTCTGTGCCACTGTGTGACATGGAGTGAATTGCAGTTTATTGAAGAGCCATCTAGTGTTCAGGAGAGGGTCTGTGCACTCATTTTTTAACACGCAAGAGAACTGCAGTGCAGTGCTCCAGATGCATACGTGTGTAAAAGCCTTTAACCCATGATTGTGACAGACAGAGAGATATTTAAAGGCTTATAAACTTTATTTATCGTGATTCAATTTCAAGAAAAAAAGTACCAAATCTATTTTATATTTTAATTTTAATGACATTTTAATCTTTAACCTAAGAAGAAACAACTCCTCACTGCTGTAAAAACCCACATAAAAGCTTTCTTTGCATTTTAAGTTCTATGTATGCACTAAAAAAAAGGTTACATTTCTCAGATCATCTTTGACAACGTAATGTAAACATGAAATTTTCTTCATTAAATAAAGGATGAAATCGTTTTAGATTACAGTATAAGTGTAGATATCATTTAAACAGAATATTAGGTCTGAAAAATGTTACTGTGTACATGTTACTTAAGCAGAATCATGTAGACAAACAGTGCGACTCCCATTAAAGAATTTTTTTTTCATCTAATGAATCTAATCTTCAGATACAGGACCACAAATAAATCTTTAGTTTATTTAATTTAGTTTACAATGTAAACGCCTGAGTCAGCAGCAAAAAGAGCTCCATTCAGAACGGATTGGGCTTACGGGGCATTTGAAAGTGATTATTCAGTGACTTTTAATCGCTTAAAGACACATTAACAGCATTGTTTTCAATAGTAGGCCAGCAGAGTAATCCGAGACATTCACAGAGCCCCGGATCACACTGAGAGAAAATCCTTGCGGGCAGCAGACAAGTGGCACTGTTGCTATAGCGATACCCCATGACTACCTTCCAAGTGTGAATGCATTTACATATTAAAAGGTGACAGAGATTTCGTTGAGTACATGTGGGGCACTGGGAAACGGGTGGGCATACAAGAGTATAATTTGCCACACAAAGACAAGACCCGTCTGGCACAGGTGTGAGTGAAAAAGACCAGTGCCAGTGCAAGGATGGCAATTAACTGTGCCACAAAACACAATAATGGCCTGCTGTATGGGTGAATGCAAGATTTGAGGCTGCTTTTTGACATTTATGCTTCACACTAGGATATAAAAGGTCAAAAAAGTGATTAATGACATTCTTCGATGGTTAGGATTCCACATAAAAAGACACAGCATCCAAATCTCAATAAAATTAAAATGCATGTTGCTGGGTACAACTTCAACTTATAGCTCAAAACACATTTGGATGACATTAAAGTACCTGAAGGAGAGCAGTCTCAGATCCCACCAGAGAGATCAGTCCATTGAGAGCAGACAGCCGCTGCATTGTAGGACACCCCTACACAAGGAACCAAAATATCACACTTCAAGTTCTCCCCATGAAAGCAAGAACTACAGAGGATATGAAAGAACACTCAGCTTTGATTGGAAATGGGTTAATAAGATTTTAAATCTGTTCAAGTGTTCTCTGGGTCTGGTAATAGCATTTTAGCATAGCTTAGCATAGCTAATTGAATCTAAATAGACCAGAAACATTTTCATTTAAAGCATTAAAAACATTTCCTTTTTAACCTCTTGAATCAACACGCTTATCTTTTTGACACTGACAAAAGTAGTGCTTACCTTGGTTATAATATATTCAGACATTCTCTACTTTAGCATAGCGTAAATCATTTAAAGGGGCCATGTTATACAAAATCAACTTTTTTAACATTCCTAGCATCTCTCGTCAATAACATGCCTCGAGTTTTATTCGGAATCTTTCGCGCATGTTTGTGTAAAACTGTATTCCTTTTTTGTGAGCTGAAAACATCTTGATGTTCCTTCTAATGCCTAAAGTGCTTACCTTCGCCCATTGACCAATCAGATTAGCCCTTTAAGACCTACGGGATCACTGGCGATCCCACTGTTTATGCTAACCAACCCAGCATTACATAAACTGTGCATTTTTGGCAGACAAAAATGTGATTCAAAGACTTTTGGTGATTTAATATTGCACTTACAAAGTTACAGTGCAGTGCTTGTATAGAGGCCTCAAATATTTATTATAAAAACTTAAAAAATTACATAATATGGTCCCTTTAAGCATTTCAGTTAAAAAAATGATCAAAGAGTTTCAAACTGTTTTTTTTCACATTTTTATTTTGTTGTAATGCAAAAACATCAGTGGCAAATCTTCATGGGCTTCCTTCTCTGCTGGTCTAAACACTATCAGAAGGACTGAGCAACATTAACAATCAATATAATCTAAGCTTTATTTCTCACAACTTAGTATGACTTTGTAATCCAATTGTCTATTCTAATCATTTCTAGTGTTTCTCTTGGTTGTAAAGCTACGTTTTTTAAACGGCTAATTCTGGGCTAACTATGATTTCAGCCTCAAAGCGCTGCCATGTGAATGTTATCTCCTCAGGGCCTTGACTGAACCATTGCAGTGGGTTGTAATCATTACCGGCAAGTTTGCCTAGCACGAAGGCTCTGATGCATTTTATGTCACTTTATTAGACACATGATTCTGAAGGTGTGCATCTCAGTCACAATGTGTAACATTAGAGGTTTTTTTTGGTCTGTATGGGTTTCTTGATGTAGAGACGAAAGTTAAAAGTGTCTAAAGTTGAAGATAAAAGGTGAAACTTTGTAAAGTTGAAAATGTCAAAAGTTGAAAGCTGAAACTGAAACGTAAAGTTAAAATATAAAAAGTTGAAAGTGGAAGTTGAATTGTGAAACATTGGAAAGTAGAAAGTGTCGAAAATTAATAGTGGGAGCTGAAAGGTAAAACATTAGAAAGTTAAAATTGCCAAAAGTTGAAAGTGGAAGCTGAAATGTAAAGTTGAAAATGTCAAAAGTTGAAAGTGGAAGCTGAAAGGTGAAACATTAGAAAGTAAATAGTGTTAAAAGCTGAAAGGTGAAGCAGAAAATGGTGACACATTGTAAAGTTGAAAATGTCAATCAATTGGGTTGCTATGGTAATAAGTATGGTTGCTATGGAGGGGTCAGTGACATATAATGTTCCCTGTGTGATTACAGTTAAATTACACCAAAACCTTATGTCTATAGCATTTTCCTAAGCTGAGAAAAAGATGTGTCAATTGGGTTGCTACGGTAATGAGTATTGTTGCTATGGAGGGGTCATTGACATTATAAAATGTTTCATGTGTCACTATGAGTGAAACAGACCAAACCCTGTGTCCCTAGCATTTTCCTAAGCTGAGCTAGAGATGTGTCAATTGGGTTGCTATAGTAACCAGTATGGTTGCTATGGAGGGGTCATTGACATACAATATTGATCCCTGTGTGACAAGTAAATTTCTCCAACCCCCGTGTCTCTAGCATTTTCCTAGGCTGAGATAGAGATTTGCCAATTTGGTTGCTATGGTAAATAATCTGGTTGCTATGGATGAGTTGGTGACATCATGTTGTAATCTACATTCAACTTAGATCAATATAAAACAACTCCCATGTCTCTACAATGTTCCACTTAGAAGATATTTGACATTTAAAAATGATGTTGAAAAGTGGGTGTGGCTTGATTAATTTATGTTAAATCATAAGCAATGATTGGCTGGATTAGTTATATGCATCCTTAATGTTGCAATGACTCTCCATTGTGAACCAATTACAAAAGCTCTTTTACAATAGGATCATATGGGAATCAGTGGCCCCTTTGAAATCAATGGGAACAATGCATCTCTATGGCCCATTGTAAGTCTATGGGGCAGCCTTAGCCAATCAAATTTCAATAAGCAAATTAGTCACAGCTGCCTCCAACTGCCACTTTTTGAATCGAGGAGACATTTCTCAGATTTAGACCATGCCACAAACAAATAAACATTACAGAAGAACCGTAAGACATATCGAGATGATTCTTTCTTTGTGAGAAGCGGAAGACTTTAATGAAGATTATAATGTAAATTTTATAATGATAAATTTTAGGAGTTATGGCGAGTTAAAAAAGCCTTAATGTATAATTATCAAGCAGTATCTTCTGGGTGAAATGCACTGATCTTTATGGATCTTTAAGGTTTAGCCCTCCTAGTTTAAAAACCGTAGGTCAAATCAAATGAACAACTGCATCTTCAAAAAGAGGACAAATTTCTCTACTACTTTAATAAAAATTTTGAGCATAAAGGTTAAAGTTTAGTTTAGGAGAGAGGAATAGATGAATTTTGAGATGTTAAAAACTAGAGTGGATGCTAGAGTGGAGCAGAATTAGGTGAAAATCTAAAATCTTCATAAACGTTAACTGCGATTAATAAACGATCAATAATCTATAAACGATATAAAAAAGATGAAAAGATCATTTAAAAGCTCAATGTGTGTAGAATTGTTTAAAATTTGGTTGCTCTAGCTGAAAGTATGCTGAAGTTATAAAGGCTGAAAAAGCTGAGGTTTTGAAGAGTCTCCCCATTCATTTCAAAAATACATTTTATAAAAAGTATAAAAGATATCAAAAGGCTAAAGCAAAAAAAGCTGAACATTGTGACGTTTGAATGGTGTTTCTAGCGCAAAGTATGCAGGAGTTAGCTTCTCAAAAGGGGGGGGGGGGAATAAAAATAATAATAAATATGTAGGATAACAATAGTGTGAATGCCTCTGCATTCCCACTAATTAACAATGTCTAACATTTAAAGAACTCCAGCCAGAGACACTGGCTTCTAATTTACTGTTAAGAATGTCTAATGATGATGCAGCACAGACTATAAATTATATACATCAAAATTAATTGAGAGTCTAATACAGACAGACCTCTGCCAGCAGTATCTTGATCCAGGCTGCAAGCAGGCGAGGCTGGATGTCCACGGCTTTGCCATGACCCCCTGAGGTGAGTCCAAAAACAGACAGACCCAGGGCCAAAGCAAAGCCAGAAGTCTAGAAATATATAAACAATAAATGACATCCACTTTAGTCATCCCACAAAACACTTGAGTCACACTTGCTTATAGGCAAATATCTTAAAACTTGACCTGTCTGTAAGATGAAGTTTTGTCTCTCACCTGCTGACTCTCCTCTGTAAGAGAGCGAAGTGTGTTCATGGTTTCTTCTGCTTTGCTGGCCTTTATAATGCCTGTGCTAAAAGCTGATACGCCTACACAAGCCACGGAATAGGCCAAAACCTAATACAATGGATAAAAGAACACAGAAAAGGTTCATTAAAACATGGTATTTAACCATGAGCTGCCATACTGTTTATATTACCAGTGTGGAAGTGGTGGAACGAGAGTGCATTTGTCATGAGACAATATATGCCCATTACGTACATGACAGATTGTACAACAATGATTTGGGGAAAATAGAGGGAGAAATAGTAATAGTGTTCGGCATGGGAGGAACCTCAGTCTCCGGCAAATGGAGTCATTTGGATTATGACTGAATGTATAAAGCTATGATTGGGCTAATTTTAGTTTTAATCCTGTGTTCTCGTTCTTCTTCTATTCTTACTTTCGGCTGTTCCCAGTTTAGGGGTTGCCACAGCGAATCATCCGTTTTCACCTAACTCTGTCCTCAGTATCCTCTACTCTTGCACCAACTATCTAATGTCCCCTTTAGTACATCCATATATCTCCTCTTTGGCCTTCCTCTTGACCTCTTGCCTGGCATCTCCATCTCCAACATCCTTCTATCAATATAACCACTATCCCTCCTCTGCACATGTCCAAACCATCTCAATCTGGCCTCTTTGACTTCAAAACAACCAACCTGAGCTGTCCCTCTGATGTGCTCGTTCCTAATCTTGTCCATCCTTGTCACTCCTAAACTGAACCTCAACATCCTCATCTCTGCTACCTCCATCTTTGCCTCTTGTCTCTTCCTCACTGCTACAGTCTCTAACCCATACATCATAGATGGTCTCACAACTGTTCTCCACCCACTCCAATCTGCTTGCACTCGCCTCTTCACCTCTTTTCCACACCTTCTTGAACTCAGCTCTCTGTAAACTCACTGTTCTACTTCCTTCCCTCTCGTTCAAACACATGTATTCTGTCTTACTGCGACTGACTTTCATTCCTTTTCTTTCTAGAGCTGACCTCCAACTTTCCAGGTATTCCTCCACTTGCTCTCTACTCTCACTACAAATCACAATGTCATCTGCAAACATCATTGTCTACGGAGATTCCTGCCTGACCTCATCTGTCAACCCGTCCATCACCATAGCAAATAAGAAGGGACTCAAAGCTGATCCTTGATGTAGCCTGACCTCCGCCTTGAACTCCTCTGTCTGACCTACAGCACATATCAATGTTGTCATGCTCCTCTCATACATATCCTGAACTACTCTAATGTACTTTTCTGCCACTCCTGACATCCTCATACAGGACCATAGCTCCTTTCTCAGCACCCTGTCATATGCTTTTTCTAAATCCACAAAGACGCAGTGCAGCACCTTCTGACCATCTCTGTACTTCTCCATTAACAATCTCAGAGCAAAACTTGCATCAGTAGTGCTCTTCCTGGGCATGTAGCCATACTGCTGCTCACAAATATCCACTTCCCTTCTTAACCTAGCTTCCACTACTCTTTTCCAGAGTTTCAGTGTGTGGCTCATCAACTTTATGCCTCTTCTTAAAGATTGGCACTAGGACACTTCTCCATTCCTCAGGCATCTTCTCACTCTCTAAAATCCTGTTGAATAACCTAGACAGGAACTCCACTGCTGTCTCTCCTAGACACTTCCACACCTCCACTGGTATGTCATCTGGACCAACAGCCTTTCCACTCTTCATTCTCCCCGGATCCTTCCTCACCTCATCCTTTCTAATCTTTTCAACTTCCTACTCAACAAAATTCACTTCTTCCCCTCTTCTCTTCTTTACCTCTCATTCAACTCCTCAAAATACTCCTTCCATCTTTTCTGCACACTCTCCTCTCTTGTTAGCATCTTTCCATCTCTATCTTTAATCACCCTTATCTGTTCTCGTTCATATTACAAAAATAGAAGACTGCTAGGCGCCTCAAGCATGAACCCAATGTGGCCCTGAAGTAAATCGCATGCACAGAAAAGGACACGACGTCCCTCCTTGGTATAACATGGAAGGGAATGTTGTTCTTAACACTTGTGTGACTGTCATCATGGCCTCACCTGGCATTATGGAAAAATTAAATGGTTATACCTAATCATAAATTTGTATGTTACGACCCATTTTGGTGTTAAAGAAATAGCTTGTGGAGCGCACAGTGAGTAATAGTAAACTAAATAAAAGGTCTGATATTTCTAGAAAAGTTACAACTGACTGTAATTTATTTACAGTGCTACTAACAACAAACATACAATATCCCATTGATCAAACCAAATAATCAATAAATAATAAAAAAACTCACTAATATAAACAATAGACTTGAACAAGATTGGTTTTAAAATAAACTAAATCTAAGTACCTATTAGGGCTATATTTTGCTATATCTCGCTATACGATATATATCTCGATATCTTTACAGGATTTATAACCCCCCCCCCAAAAAAAAAACCCTACTGCAAAAAAAAAATAATACAAATGTCAAAGTCGTTTTTTATTGAAGCTCAGAGGTGCTTCTGCAAATTTTCTTTCAGAAATCCTTGTATACATATTGCCTTTTCATTCAAAAATAAAACAACTAAAAAACAGGCAGTGCATACAAACAAAGTGCTCCTGTAACATTTAGGATATAAACAAAATCCCTGATAACATAAATAATAATTTAACTGTAAAATAATACACATTGCCTTCTTTTCATTCAAAAATAAAACAACTCAAGCTCATCTTTGCAGGACCTCTGTTGTAAGTAACCTTTTCCAATTCAGCAGCAAGCCGCGCTCTCTCTGTAGTGTACAGTCACGGGAGTTCCTGTCTCGAAAAGTAATGCTGACTGGGTAAACTGTATCTGACTGGGATCAAGTGTTTTTAGCATACGTTTAAAGCCACGTTGTTCAACGACGGATATGGGTGCCTTGTCCACCGCTATGTGAAATGCCACGGACTCTGTGATGCTACACCACCTTGCGCTCTGTCTTTCATATTCTACACTCCGCGTCATAGAATTGTGGAGATTAGTTGAGCTTTGGTTGGCAGCAACTTTCACGGCATTCACGGCAGTAGACATCTGTCTGTTGTTCGTCTGACGACTTAAAACCAAAGTATTTCCATATAATGGAGCCAGCTGTTCTTTTTTTGCAACAAGTTCTGTAGCCTCCGGGCTGGTTGCGGGTGCCGCCATGTTGAATGAGATGACAGGCAAGGGGAGGGGAAACAAAAGCAAGGAGGCGGGGACGAGCGCAGCATAGAGAAGCCAAACAAGCAAAGTGGTGAAAATTAAATATAGACATTATATCGATATATACGATATGCCAGAATTCATATCGAGTTTAAAAAAAAAATCTCGATATATTTTAAATATCGAGATATCGCCCACCCCTAGTACCTATAAACAAAATCTAGTAAATATAAACACTAAGTACCACTCGTAAACACACACACGCACGCACACACACAAAAAAAACACTTTATACAGAGATTTTAACACCGTGTGTCTTTTGCTTTGAGAGAGAGAGAGAGAGAGAGAGAGAGAGAGAGAGAGAGAAATCACACAGACCAGTATGGAAGGAGAACGGGATCACAAGTCCGACAAGACGGGGCAAAAGAACGGGTACTGGTGCTAGTGGCGTGGCAACACTGAACGGATGACCAGAATGACAGACAGCCACACCGGACTAAGACACTGCGAAAGACAGGGGCGAACGAATGCAGAGCAGGCCAATTTTATAGGCCCGCCCACTCTAGAGGGGATTGTGAAACAAAACCCATTCATAAATGTAGGGGAGTTTCACAAAGAGTGAACCACCATTCACAGATATATGCAACACATGGGCCTGAGCTGTTGCATCCATGTCGAGCAACAGTTGAACAAGACACAGCCTCAGAGGTGTCTTGCTAAAGACAAAAAAGATTGTTCTTTGTTGAAAATAAATGTAGCATTTTCTTTGGATGTCAAAATTGAGAAGTCCAGCAACTTCTTCCAAAAGTTGAAATGCAGGTTTATCATAACGCTTTTGTGCATTTTTTTATGCAACAGTTTGTGTATGGAATTTTTTTTTTAATTAAACAAAACACATTATTGGTTTCTAATCAAATAATTCCTATATACAAAATATCAACAAACAATACAAGTTCCAGGCAATTGTAATTAACATTTCAGGAATAGTGAAAAGGAGGAAAGGGAACCCATGAAAAAATAAGTAAACGAAAATGTAATTATAGAAAATAGGCACAAAGGCAACATAGATATTCATAGGATGAAATACATTTCAGACACTTCATAAGAGGAATAAGTTCTTTGAAAACTACATTACATAAGGGAGAAGCCTCAACAGCAATGAATCTCACTGCAACACTGATCTGGGATCGGGTAATGCAACTGAAGGGCTACCGGTAATTAAACGAGAAACCAAATTATTGATGGTTATTATTGAGAACATGGGGACAAAAAAAGTTTCAAACTGTGTTGGTGTAAATATTGCAATAGCTTTATAACTGGACCATACTGAATACAACAACCTTGATCGTACATTATCTAAATGATCTGTAAGCTGTTTGAACATTTGTTTAGAGATTGTCAATTAATTGTAAACTCACATTTTGGTGAGTGGTAGCTTGGTTTGCTAAATTTGTGAGCTATTGCTCTCCTCATGGTCTAATACTTCATCAGGTAAGTCCTAATGAAAGAGACAAAAGCCTTATGTTTACCTCCTGTTGCAAGCGACTCATATTGTTGCTGCGGTCCTGCAGGCTCTGCAGGAGTCTGTCCAGCACCAGAGACACATGTGAGTGCACCCACTCACTCGGACCACCACTACTGAGAGAGCTCAACACCAGGCCCACGCCCAACACACAGCCAGCACTGAGAGACAAACAGTACCCACAAGTTCAGGATGTCAGCCTTTGGTTTTGACACATACAGTTGCTGCTCATAAAATTACAATACAGTGGTACTTCGAGATACGAATGTTTCGAGTTACGAAATGTTCGAGATACGAAAGGTCTCGCGGGAAATATTTTGTTTCAAGATACAAAAAAACACCAACAGTTCTGCTCTATTATCCGATTGTTAAGTCTGACGTTGTGCTACGCTTCCGGGTCCTGGTGCTCCATTCTCCCATTGCAGACAGTGCTAAAAGGGGGCTGATACGTTTTAAAACACTTTAAATCAAGCAAAACATTATGTATAGATCACAAATAATGTGCTTAAACAAAAGTTAGAGTCAAGGTGTCGTAAAAGAAATAACGTTTATAACGTGGAAAGTGCTGTTCTGTAGCGCAACTTAGAGAAACCCTGTGATGCGTTCTCAGAAGCGTTGCTCTCCATCCCTTCTCGCACGCTCGGTACTGTCTGCGCTCGTGCTTAAAACCATGTTGCTGTTCGTAACTTGTGAAATACCTAGAGAAAGTTAACTTTAACTCATACGTAGTGCCTTAGTGTTTTCTTCCATCTGTTCCACCTCCTCCGACACATTGCCTCACTCTCAAAATAAGGTTACACATCTTACATATTACATATTTTGCATGTGTTTTATTCTGTTTTTGTGACATTTATTACATGAACAATGTGTATATTTAAGGATTGAAGAAACGCTACTCGGTTTTTAGTTTTTTTTTTTGTTTACTTATTCTGTTGTTTCTGAGAGACATTGCACGGATTAGGCGTTTTACATGTAAACTTGCTTCGAGATACGAAATGTTCTGAGGTACAAAAGCCACCCTGGAACGGATAAATTTTTTTATCTTCAGGTACCACTGTATAACAAAAAGTTTGATTTATTTTAGCAATTTCACACAAGTTAAAAAAACACATTCATTTCACAAAGGCTGTTGTTAAATTGTTGTATAATTAAGTTGTATAATTGACATCTAATGAAAACCCCAAATTGCAGAAATGTTGAATATTGTGAAAAAGTTCTATAATGAGGTTGCATTAGGCACCTGTTGCCAAAATCTAATCATTAACTCAATACACCTGCAAAGGCCAATAAATGGTCTCTCAGTCTTGTTCTATTACACTACACAGCTATGGGGGATATTGAGAAATTGACAATTGCCCAAAAGATGACCACTGACACCACAAGAGCCACACAACTCTGAATCCAAGCCCCTGAAATCCAAAGTTTTCACAGTTAGTTATAGTTTGGGATGCCATGTCGTGACGTTAGACTTAACAAGCGGATAATAGAGCAGGACAGTCTGTGTTTTTTGTATCTTGGATATCTCGAAGCAAAATATTTCCCGCGAGACCTTTCGTATCTCGAACATTTTGTATCTACAACGCATTCGTACAGGGTCGAGGTAGGAACTTACAAAACAGCAAGGTTTTCTTCAAACTATTTCCAGGTTTCTTCAGACCAGAGAATGAAATAGGCGAATAAAAGCCTTCTCATCAACTACACCCTAAGATTCATGCGCATTCTACTTGTGGTTTAACTCTGAGCGAGCTTCAATCTTGCAACCACTCTTCTTTTGATTTGACTATGATTTTGTAAAAGCAGGTATATAATATCATTTTCTTTCAGGATTTTCACATCAAGTACCAAAATATGTCCAAGTGCCCCCATAATGAGCATCGAGCTTTTACACCCCATCCACCCCACCCAAAAGTGTGAATGCAGATTAGCTGCATTACTTACATACGCACTTATTTACACTCAATATAACTGTACAAAGAGTTTAGTGAGGGCCGGCCAGAGAGAGCCGATTAGCCGTATGTGGCCCACGGACCATAGTATGTCCAACAAACGGTTATTGTTGATACTATGGTTTCAGCTTCAGGTCACTAAGCATGTAGATCTAAGGATCACTGATATTTCTCAAGATGAGATCTTGCCGGCAACTCTCGAGTCATGTTGGATTTCTTCCATTTTACATTTATGCATTTGGCAGACGCTTTTATCCAAATCGACTTATATTTTGAATAAATTAACTTTTTTTTTTATTTGTAAGTTCTTGCTCTCCCTGAGATTGAACCCACAACCTTTGCGTTGCCATCACAATGCTCTACCAACTGAGCTACAGGAAAGCTGTGCCTATAATAGTGGCAACAGTTATTTCCTTTGCACCAACTGTAGTTTTCATGCGGGTCAACAGTTTTGTCCCTGGTGTCATTTATTCATCTTAAATCTTTCGGATAACAAGCTCATTTCTGCTCTGTTAGGCCAGAATTCTAGAAGATTGGTAGGTAATCAAATATTTATTTTGGAAAAAAATAATTATTTAAATGTAACGACACAATGTTTAGGGTTTTAAAACTCAGTTTCTGACAGATTTCTTCATTCTTTTAAAGTAAGAAAACTCATCTGCTTATTTGAGCCACTTCTAAAGGTGGTAGTTCATGAACCTAAAAAGACTACCACATCAACATAAATATTTATTGGAAGTGGATTTATAGCAAACAACAAAATACTAAGAAGGTTAACATCAAATTAAAAGTAGATTGACTAACTTGTGCTCTATATTGGGATCAAAGGAGCAATCTTCCAGCCGTTCCAGATGTTTCATCAGCAGCTCTGCTACTGATTGCCCAGAAATATCACTGTAAGGGAATCAATGGAATCAATGCCATGTCAACCATAGAACGCAGGGTGAAAATGCTTAATCCCGCCCCACCTGGCTCTCTCTTCATGAAGTGATACCAGACACATGGCTAGACCCAGAGCACAGTGAAACTGGATTGCCTGAGAGTCGTCTGCACGGGGTGAGGCAGGGAGCCCTGATGCCAATGTGTCCAGGACAGAGGATATGCTGTCTCTGCGGGAGGTCAGTAGAACGGGAACTAGCATCGCCAGGCTTAGAGCGGCACACGAGCGTGCAATCACACTCGCTGTGTTTTCACCAGAGTATGAGCGCTGAGAAGAGACAGGCAAACAAATAAACTCTTGTGTGATACATGTATAAGAGATATTTTAAGAAGACGATTCTATGAAATCGACAACAAATGTTTCTCTCTCTCAAAATTTTTGTTGTGAGATACGAACACGATTACCTAAGGCCACAAATTAAAATTGGACAAACTTTTGTGGAAAAAAATATTTACTAGTTGAACTATAATCACAGTGTGAAATGGTATGGACTAATATTTTTTGTATTTATAAATGCTTATCTATTGAGCAAATTTATTGTACAGCGAACCCCTCGCTATAAAAGTTTAGTTGCAGGTAAATTGGTGTCTAGAACAAACTCTATAAAGCACATCACACCAATTCTTCATAAATTGCATTGGCTCACAATAAATGACAGAATTATTATATGGTTCTCCTTTGACCCAATCTATCGCCATATTGGTCAAAACTCCTGATAGCAATATTCCAAAATGATCCATCAAATTAGTAATTAATAAATTGTACACCTTAAAAATCCTTCTGTTAGCACATTTTACTATGAAATAAAGGATCAGTTGAGAAACAAAAAGTCCTGATCATGTGATCTTAAAACTTAGGCTCAAAACATTTCAATTTCATCTTGCAACAGGTTTCTAATGTGTTTTTGTTTATTTTTAGGTGCGCCTATATTTTATACTGTGAATCTATGTAGTGTGTGCTTTAGAACCTTGTGGCACACAGATGCTATGCGTTTCTCCTCTTCCCTTCTTTCCTCTTTTACACAGCCTCCCTCTGCCCTTTATGTTTTAATGTTAAAGCGGCTTGCCACAACCCTCCGGGGGTTCCTTGCGGTCCTTCTCACTCCTATTTGTCATGTCTTCTTAGTCTTTTCTCTAGCCCTCCTCTCTCCCCTCTATGAACTACTATTTGCCCTGAGGTTCTCTGTCTAGTAATTATGTTCTGTGCTATTTAGTAATAAAAATACATTTATTCTAATATTCCATGCTCATCCATGACACTTTCAAATTAAACGCATCATTACACTTTTATGTACAACGCATTGCATCAATGGCTGTTGAGTTATACAATGTAGCAGGAAAGAATAAAACTATACAAAGATCTAAGAGGTCTCATGAGTCGTGATGATAAGGAAGTAGCGAGATGTGAGCTGAGTGACTTCTTAAACTTTTACAAAGGATGGTAGTAACTCACATGAATGAACCAAGGAAAGACTTGTGCTTTTGGGTTACTGCTGCTGCTGACGATGCTGAGCAGTGTGTCAATCACCATCGACAACCAGTGAACCATGGGGAGGAAACCTTGATCCACCTATGAATAGAAACTTTGCTTTGCTTAGCATGTTATCTGTATGGTTTGACAGAATTCTTAATAAAGGCACACCTCAGAACCACTTTCAGACAGTGCAGGAATGTTGCTCTCATATCTTCTCACGGCAACCGCCAGACCACTCAATGCCAACACTGAATTACCCTGAACAACCGGGCTATCTCTGGCAAGGAAAAGTTAAAAGACAACCGTAGAGATCATTTACCTCATAATTCACCTTCAATCAAAGCAGAAATAGGCTTGAATGGTTAATTCATCATTTACATACGATCAATAAAAGTTTGGGATCAGAAATGATGGGACATGAAAAAAGACTGACTCACTTGGCAGCAGATTTGACCACATCGGTGAGATGGTCTCTTGCCCTGAAAAGAGAGAGAGAGAGGTTTAATACTGCACAGCTCTCCTCAACTCACACAGCTGGATACATTTTTATGCGCACATGAAGGATAAAAAGGTTCTGATCGCACTTATTCCCTGACAATATAGCACCAGTGTCCTGTTAACACCTAGTTTGCCCCTCATAGTTTCTCCTTTCGTGTAAACTATGCTTTCTTATTGTATGATTAACTCTCATACTTTTTGAATTTGTTTCCACAAATCGGGTCGATGTGACCCATTGTTGCATATTGCTGGTGGATCATTATGCCTCTATAATAAACCATGGGCACAAACGGGCCATCACACCGGACCGAAAAGAGTGGTGCCAACGAGAAAGAGCTTCGGAGTGACATTGAATTTGGTTTTCACAAAGATCTTGGATTTTTAAAAATCCAAGATACAAAAGGTCTCTCTGGAAATATTTTGCTGTGAAATACGGAAAAAAAATTCCAACATACGAAAAAAACAGTTCTGCTCCCCTATTGGTCAGATCATACCCAGGACGCCATCTCAGGAGAGCTTTCAGTCTCCACATGGCTTGGTTTTGTGTTTCTGTTTGTAATTTGTGAAATATTGTGTAAAATATTACGTTGTGCCGTAATGTTTTCAGCCATCCATTCTCCACCCACACCACCTCCTCCAACAATTCATCACATGGCACCACCAACAGTATAAACCGTTTGACATCCATGATTTCATCTCTGTTCCTTGAATTCTCTGTCATCGTCTTCTTCTTGCTCCTCTTCTTTCCTGTTTACCTGTTTGGCGCAGTAAACATCTGTTGTAGCATAAATGCCATCTTCAGACAAGGAGCGTCATTGCAACAATATTTTCTTGATTCAAACGAAAAGCATCCTACTGAAAAGCCATCAATGGATTCGAGCGAATCTCAGATTCGGACCGGTTTGTGGAGGCTTTTATCCTGTTTTTAGATCAGTGTTTCCACCTTTGTCCAATGTGTCCTTAAACTCCTTTGTTTCTTCAGTTCCAGGCTTGATCATTGCAAATTGATGTTTCTGAGTCTGGGATCTGTAATCATGTTTTTTTTCCTGATTCATGTTCCTAGTTAAGTATGTTTCCTCTATAAAACATATTTTTAATTTCTTTGCAACCGCCCCCATCATCACTAAACAGCACTAGAAAGTTTAGAAAGTAGTGGTTTGTGAAGCAGACACAATATGTTTTTTTTTTTGTCTGACTGGCGGCAGATGATCAAAGCCGATGTCTGTGCAGTTGCGTGCTACTGACAAAGAGTGCAACGCATAAATCAGAAGAAGGCTCTGAGGATAATCAGGAGATGCTCACAGAGGTGGGCTGTTGAATAAACTCCTCAGAGTCTTACTGAAAGAATGAAAAGATACAAGCAGTCTATAAAAGATATATATATACACCATATGGGGGGAGGGGGCACATATACATTTCGTCTTTGACATCTACAATGTTCAGTGGAGAGAAAAACCATCTAAAAGTGTCCCAGCCAAAAACTTACTTTAGGCATTTAGCAAAAGGCAGTGAGCCAAAAACATTTCAGTTCCCTTAAAATGCAATGGCCAATGCTAAAACCATGGCAACAGGAGATTAGAAACTTTAACCCTCCATTCCGGAAGTCAACACGATTCAGGTCATATGATCATAAATGATCCAGGGACAAGCGACCCAATCACACAAAGGCTATGCTTGGTGATGCTGGTCATCGTCTGAACATCTACTGTACCTCCATCACTCACTCATCGACTGACAAGCTGTCAAATTGGCGTCTGCCGTCTAGAGTGCTGAGTTATTCTTTTTTGCCAGACTGCACGGCTATACGATAGGGCACATTATAGTGAGAGACTGTGAACAATAACAACCCGTACATTACAGAGGATTTAAACTGGAAGATTATATGGGTGATGCGTGCAATTGAATGTGACTGAAATGTCAGTCTTCATTCAGAGTCCTTTGAAAGCAGCTGAAAAGGCCAGAGCAATCACAATTGAGCAGCTCAGGATGGTGACACAAGTGAGATGCATCAAATAATACCCTCACATTCCTCCCTACGGCGAGGGCTTCAATTACAGCTGGATCTTTAGAGGAGCTTCTTCCAGACTGCCAATCATCCTGAGTTTCTGAGAAAGCAGAGCTTTTTTACGAGCAAAATATAAAAAGTATTTAGAGTCTTGAAGTTGGTTATGGTCAAAACAAAGATGTCTCTTTGCAGTATTTTCATTTAATATCTTTGTATAGAAATAGATTTGTATTAGTTACAGTTAGGTCTGTTGGACATATGTACCTTGAGTCACAGTTTTCAGTGAGGAGCATCTCGATTGATTTGCTGGTGTTCTGAGTGCGGTGCAGCTGGATATGCCTCCAAAGGAGCATTACAATAAGAGAGTTTAGAAGTTTTCACCTGGAGACTATGTGCGATGAATGATCGAAAAGACCATGTATTTGTAAAACACAATAAAAAAACAACTTGCTTTGGAAACAGTGTTTAAATAAGAACCAAACCGTGGTTACAATAAGCACAAGGCACTGGTTAAAATGGAGATAAAACTTTCTGAAGTCTGAACGCTTCAGCCAATCGCATCATTTTGAGGTGATTAATTTTCTTTTGAGGTCCATTTTATGCCATGTTTAAAGTAAAACTTGAGCCCTCTATACTAGCACTGCACCTCACAAAACAGGAATATAGGACTACACAAACCTCTGCCGATGTAGTTCTCATTCGAGCACACTCGCTCAGACCCGCTCTAGTTCAAACATTACTTGTTTCCTTGTCTGCTTATCGAGGGCAGAACATGCGAAACTTGCTCAAAATCACAGCTTGACGTTGAGCTTTGGCATCTTTTACTATATCATTCATGATATGCTAATGATGCACATTGCAAATGATGCTCGGATTACAAACTACTCTAAGTTTGACCACAAGCCTCCATGATAAATGCTAATTGTCAACAGACACTTGGCGAATGTCAACCCAGAATAAAGTACGGTGGCTTTTTTGTCGTATCCATTTGTTTTTTAGTTCTGAGTTTGATCATGTTCCCACCACAAACAAACCACTAAAAAGTTTGTTTGGATTCATACCGGGATATGCTCCGATATTTATATCGGTTGAACTCTAGTTTGTTTGCAATTAACTAAACACGTCAGGTGCGAAGACCCCTAAACGATGCTAGGAATGTCAGAAATATTTATTTAGCATAATATGGCTCCTTTAAAGATTTATTTCGACCTTTACTTATAGACAGGAATGTTTCAGATTGAAAGTGAAAGAGCACTACCACCCGTCTACGTTTGATATTTGAGGAAAGGTTTATGTTACTTCCACAATTTGCTCTTGTGACATAGCACATCTCTTTTTGAGTTCTACCTTAATTTGTGACTTGTTCTGCAATTTCAGCAAGTTTCAGAACCCACAACATCGACAGGATCAGATAAACTCACAAATTCAAGTTTGTTGTACTCTGTGGAATAGCAATAAGGTGAGATCAAGCAGAGAAACACATTGGTCACTGGACCAGCCTGTGGTACTAGTGAGCAGAGATGGGACCCAGTCACTACTTTGCAGGTCAAGTCACAAGTCGACAGGGCAAGTCCATGTCAAGTCCCATGCAGTGTTTGGGGTAATGAGTCACAAAAGTAATGTATTACAGTAATATATTACTTTTTCCTGTAACGTAGTAGTGTAAGGAATTACTACAAAAGTTTCAGTAATATTTTACTCGTTACACATTCAGTGATGTGTGAGTTACAACAAACTTTTCACCCATAAGACATTAACAAATAAAAAAGTTATATTTCCTGTTTGTGGTTTGTTAACATACGCATGATTGTTTTGGCAGAAGACGGTACATTAGCGAGATGGAAGTATGCACGTTATTTTTACTCGTTATTATCAAAGGCAGGCTTCTCCCAGCGCTGAGAACATATCGGTACACAGTATTATGTCCCCTCTGGTTTGTACTGACCAAATTATGCATGATGTGGACACTGGTGATGGGAAAGACGAGAGCTGCACCACTCTTGCTTTCTTGATCCACCACACTGGCTCAAACGGTCTCTCAAGCTGAGGTTTCTTTCCCTCCCTGATGCGTGATTGGCTGTTCCTGTGGTCACTCCATTTGAGTGACGTGCCCCTGGCTTTCAACCAACACACAGACAACTGCTGCTAGCACTCTGGATGTTTGTTTTCCCATTAGAAAAAGCCCAGTTAGCTTCTGAGATTTTAATGATCTATATTAATAAATCGCACAAAATCCCGTTTGATTTTGCAGATTTACATAATTTATACACAATAACTCAAAAACTGAGATTAATCTTTAAACTATAACCAGACTTTATGCATTTTCTTTTTTTATATTAAATATATAGTAAACTTAATATAGTAATATATGCGTAGTAAATTAAATATATTCCACTTAACTTATATTTATACTGAGAAAGCTATATTCATCACACTCACTTGGTGCATTACAGTTTTGTGTTATGAACTACTTGAATTTAAAGTGAATAAAACAGTGGCTCCATCTTGTCTCAGCACTGGGGTTTAATACATACTCAAGCTATTAATATTACCAGATAATCACTTCATTCATTGATGATTCTGGCTTCATCCTTTCTTGCATTGTCAGTATTCACGTAAAAAAAAAAACAAAAAAAACAATGTTGTTAGGAGCAGTCATTACGCTACATTCCATCCCTTCAAACTGGAAGTAAAATGTTTACTTATTTTGTCATTTTAGAATGTTAAGCTATAATTCTGCAGTTATTTTGGTCAAAGTAACTCAAAAGTAATATACGAGTAGTGTATCAAATGACAGTTCTGTGACAGTAATATTGTAAGGTAAGGGATTACTCAACACTGGTCCCAACCCAAGTCAAGACAGGTGCGAGTCCAAGTCAAAAGTCGCAAAATTTCATTTCAAGACAGTTACAAAAAAAAGTCCAATAAAACACAAACAAGCAATAATAGATTACATAATAATTTAATAGACTTTATTAAACAAATTCTTACTTGTGGCAGCCTTTGGCCGCTCTGCTAGAGACTTTAGAACCAACGGCTGACAGGACGACTACGACGGTGTTGCTCTGCACATGCGTGATCAAACAACATGCGATTGATCTTTACTTCAGGGGGATTAACAGATTTGTTTTCAAAAACGAATAAACTTGACAATGTATTATGAAGTTTATTCATAGTAAAAACATATCAAACATCATAAACAAACTGTTTCTTTTTGTTACATAACAATATAACGCTTTAAAAATGATAAAAATCTTCTTGATTTCTTGTGTTTATAATGTCCGTTATGCCCTGCGATGGACTGGTGACCTGTCCAGGGTGTACCCCAGCCTCTCGCCCAATGTGTGCTGGAGCACCGGCAGACCCTCGTGACCCCAAAACAGGAATAAACGGGTTGGAAAATGAATGAAGGAATAATGTCCGTTAGATACGTCACCTCTAGCCGAATTGCTACCAACACAGAAGCATTATGCCCGGATGCATACCCACAGAAACACAGAGTGAATGTGATGTGATTTGAGTATGGTTTAATTATTGCTATAAATTGTGTTTTTATCAAGCCTTTTTCGAGTAAAAGTAGTAAAGTCACAAGTCATTCGGGTTCAAGTCTGAGTCAAGTATCGAGTCCAAGTTGAATCGCAAGTCTTTTGTTCTATTGTCCAGCCGAGTCTCCAAGTCGTATGACTCAAATCCACATCTCTGCTTGTGAGCGATTCACTAGCCTCTACAGCCCCTGAAAAAACATCTGATTATCTTTAATTAAGCTCAATTCAACCAATCCCCATTCATACTTTCCCTCACATAGCCAATTCCAAGATTCCTAACTCCCTTTAACAGTTCTGATTCCCAGCACTCCAAAGTTTGGTCTGTGGTTCATCTATCTTGGAAACAGACTCTACTTACGTTTAGCATTAATCTTCAACACAGACTTCCTGGCTCTGTTCCTGTTGCCTCTAAAAACTCACTTTACCAAGAGCATTGGGAGAGCAAAGACTCTCTATCCTGTCCAAAGTCATGCTCCAGCTTCCGATGACTGCTACACTTGTTCCTGATGATGTCACAACTGTCTTTTATATGATATAGGCATTTATTAAGGAACATTGTTATCACTTCTTTAAATAAACAAAATTATCTTTTGACCCAAAACAAGCATTAGCTCTTCCTCTAGTGTGACTGTACTTTTGGCAGTGTGAGCAGGTGCCAAGTTTTGTTACTTTTCTTCCAGATTTTGGAGCACAGAGCGACAGTTCAGGTCTTCTATCTGTAGCCCATGTAAGATGCTTCTGATTTCGGCCAGGTCCAACAGGTGGCAGTCGATTCATGGCATTTTTAAAATACTGATTCAGCACTGCTTGGGCAAAAACTCATGTGCCTCTGTTCAGTAAACATGTAATCCTGTACAGGTTGTAAGCCACAACAGCAGAGTAACCAGCAACATATACCTCGCCTCAGCCAACATTACGATACTGTTTGTAAACACAGCAGTGCAGAGCATGACCACAACGACAAACTCCACCCCCACCCCACCCCCTCCAAGCACTGTCCACAAGGATAGCGAGTGAAGCATCTTAAATATTGTTCACCTTGGCCAGCGTTTTCAAATTTGCCTGTTTTAGCACATTTGCCCAGAAAATGGTTAAGGAGTTTCGTGTGTATGGACATAATTCATGTTTTCAAAATAACCATTTTTTTAGATAAATGTCTTGGATTCAGTTTGAAACGTTGCTCTCCAGCACGGCTAATTCCTTGTGACACTTCTTTGTTTCACCCCCTACAGTCCACTCACTTTCTCTTCTACTTAACATACCGCTCCTTCGCAACTTTCTGTGAATTTTCATGGAAACAGTACTCTGAAAACAACATTAAACTTCTGCGGCAGTCTTGTGAACATCTTTTAAAGTCGGCCGTTTTCCCAATGAGTATGTAGCTGACCTTTGAAAGGCTCGATAAACATTTGCAGTTAAAAAATAAATAAACATTAACTGCTGTTGGTTATCTTGGTCTATGAGTGAAAATAATCAATGTTATGTATATTTTGCACATTCATATAAAATGTCAGACTAAAATATAAGACAACTTTAGTGAGAATGCATGAATGCCACAGTGAGGGACCAAAGTAGAGATCCCAGATACATTGTTGTGGACGATTCGGGCGCAAACTACACAATGTTTCTTTTGTGTGTCAGAACTAAACTTACCAGAGCCAAGCATTTTGTTGTTTACGCTGCAGCTCATCTGGATCCGCTTTCCCCTGTTTCTGCAACATCTCCAGCTCTGCCTTTCGCCCCTAGAGGTCAATCATATGTTCATTAATCGCAAGAAAAATCAACAAAATTAGTTTCAATTTAGAGAATATTTGAAATGTCTATGCTACTCCTGTTCCCTGATGGAGGGAATGGAGACGTATGTCGGAGACCGACTGATGGAAAAGGATCTCTGGGAGAGTGACTGAGTCAGCCAATTTAAGGCCAGGGAGTCCGCCTTATTTAACCCAGTGAAACCCTAAAAAAATTATGGGTTGATTCGGTGTTTTCTGAGGAGCCGAATTCACATACCTCTCAGCACCTCAGATTATTAATAACCGTTTTGAAACCTACATTATATTTGAAGTCTAAATTAAACAACAGGTGGGTCACATAATTCCTTAAAGGGGTTAAATACCTACAGTCCATCTGGAAAATATTCATAGTGCTTCACTTTTTCCACATTTTTTTATGTTACAACCTTATTCCAAAATAGATTAAATTCATTATTTACACACAGTACCCCAAAATCTTTTTTCACAAAAAATGTGAAAAAAGTGAAGCGCTATAATTACTTTCCGGATGGACTGTAGTTGACTGATATCAAGTCACCTACATCTGCACAATGATACGTACATCATTTGCCGTTAAGGCAAACAAGACATCACAAATCGGCCCGAAATGAACAGTTCCAATGGAAAAGGGTTTCGGAGTGACATATCGGACATATTTCCATTTCCACGTTTGATGCTGTGAGCATCTGTTGGAGCGCATCCGCCATCTTCAGGCAGGGAGCGTCATAGCATCAATATTTCCTGGACGCAGATGAAAAGTCATCAGGAGATACGTGTGAATTCAAATTCGGGTCGATGTGAACAGGCCTTTAGAAGATTAAACCAATTGCCAATAATGTTCTTAGTTGTTCTAAAGGTTGACGATTTTTCATGACAATATGATCCCTGAAAGTGTAAAGATGCTGTTTCACCTGGAGAGCTGCTTGGAAAACCCGGCTCATAAAGCCCCGCCATGCCTGAGGCAGCAGCAGAGAGCGATGCCACTCAGAGGGCTGGATGTTCACCTGACAAACACAAAGTAAAATTACATTTTAAATTAGCTTTGTATTGATAGTCACATTTTATCAAACTACGTTTATTTAAATTCAAATCTGAAAAATTAACATATTAATACCCTTTAAGACCTACGGGAGCGCCAGCGTTTCCTTTTGCATATCAATTGAAACAGGGCTCATAGAGCAGTATTTTTTTTCCACGAGTGGCTGTGTAGAAAACCAGTAAAAAGTTGAAAAAAAAAATCAATCGAAAGCTTACACAATAAAAACATTACAATCACACCGCGGGTGTTAACAGCACTTCCGATGAAGGATATTTCCTCAATCACATTGTATACATGATAATTCCTGCAAAATTATCCGCGAATTACGGCCTGACATCATCTTCCTGGGACTTTTATCGCGGCGAAAGCTTGGACTCACTTAATCGGTATCTAAAGCTCTCCTAAACATCTCATATCATCGCTTTTGCCAACTATGAGGGGCATCAGGCTCAAAAAAGCCACACAGGGGCAAAGAAAGTGTGTGGAAAGTGAGCCTCCTTCATGTGTGAAGTGCCTGTGTGTTATTGTGGAAACTAAGTCCAATCACAGATCGTCAGTGCAGTACAATACTGTTGCACTGTAAATAAATTTTTATATAAATATTGTTTTCTCAACAAAAATTAACACACACATTTTATTTCAAAATCAGGGGTGTCAAACTCAGTTCTTGGAGGGCCACAGCCCTGCACAGTTTAGCTCCAACCTCGACTAAACACACCTGATGCAGCTTGTTAGGTCCTTTAGGCTGTTTGTAAGCTTCAGGTCTGGGTCTCTCTGAGCAGAGCTGGAAGTAAACTGTGCAAGGCTGCGGCCTTTCAGGAACTGAGTTTGACACCCCTGATCTAAATGGTAGGTATTTTCTCCAGGTGGCCTAAACCACCTCTGTTCAAAAATACTGGCAGACGCTGTTAAAAAAAACTCAATCGAAAGCTATTTCTAACTCGCCATAAATCATTAAAATTTTATCACAGCTTCACAAATTTTACAGCATTCTCTTTCTTGAAGTCTTCTGATGTTTGCAGTGAAGGAAGTGTTTCAATATGTTTCATCCTTCTTTCCTAATTCTTAATTGTTCACATTCTTGAAAATGTGTTTTCGCAAAAAATCAAACGAAGGCTATTTCTAGCTCGCTGTGAATCTTTTAATTCTAATCACAGCTTCACAAAATTTACAGCATTCTCTCCGTTAAAGCCTTCTGCAAAGAAAGAATCATTTTGATATGTCTTACGGTTCTTCTATAATCTTGATTTGTTTGGGGCATGGTTGTGAGATTCTCGGCAGTAGATGCATCATTATTTAAAAAATTGCCGTTTGAATCCAGGTGCAACTGATTGCTAATAAGTAGGTCAAAGGTGTCTTCATTGACATTCAATGGCCAATTGAAATGAATGGAGCATGAATCCCATAGATCCTTATGTAAAAGAGCTTCTGTAATTGATTGACACTGGAAAGTCATACTAGCATTAAGGAAGCAAATAACTTATCTAGCCAATCATTGCTTGTGAATTAACATAAATTCATTAAACCACACCCACTTTTTTTTTACATTTTCCGATGCCCAATATTTTCTAAACAGAACACAATGGAGACATGGGGGTTGCTTTATATTATTCTAAGTGGAAAGAAGATTAATAAATGCTGTCACTGATCACAGCTCAAACATTTTATTATGTCACTGACCCCTCCATAGCAACCAGACTGATTACCCTAGCAACCAATAAGACTCAGCTCTATATGAGCTTAGGAAAAGCATAGAGACAAGAGGGTTGGGTTGTTTTACTTGTATTGACATAGGGAACATTATACTAAGTCACTGACCCCTCCATAGCAACCCGACTGGTTACCATAGCAACCAATGTGGGATTTCTCTATCTCAGTTTAGGAAAATTATAGAGACACCCGAGTTGTGTTATTTTACTAGTATTGACATGGGGAACAATACGATAGGTCACTGACCCCTCCACGACCATTTTTGCACGTACTTATCTCAGCTTAGGAGAATCATAGAGCCATGGGGGTTGGTTTATGTTACTTGTGGAATTGACAACATTTTAAAAAAATTGGTTTGAAAGGCACCAACACAAGCCAATATCGAAGTTTGCATGCAAACTTTAAAATGTAGTTAGTAATTAATCTGCTTCCCTGGTAAATAAATATTAGGGCTGGGTATTGTGACAAATTTGGCAATTCAATTAGATTTTTATTTTTTTGGTTTCGTTTAGATTCAATATTGATTAGCAATAAACTATTCATTTAAAATCTTTTGATGACATGTGATCCATATTTTGATATGAATGCTGGTAACTGAAACTCTCCTACTTAAGTTTATTACTGAAATACATATTTATTATATTAATAAAAAGGCACACAGTTGTTTATTTTAAATAACTCTGTAACACTTAAAGATTACAGCCCGCAATCATTACAGGGTTATCAATTAATTATTGGGTAGCTACAGTGTAATTATGTATCCAAATACAAAGATTGTGTATTGTGGACCGGATGGTCACAATAAAACAGCCTTAATAAATATGATGTGACAAAGGCCAATTCTCTTAGCCACTCTTCAACACGGGAAAGACAAAGGAATGCACCTTTTAAGTAAAACAGATGTGTGTCATCCATTACAAGTCAGGCAATGGGTGTAAAATCGCCCCCACCTGCACCTGCCCATATCTAATGTGAGAGAAATCATTTAGAAGTAAAAAAAAAACTGGAACAGAAGTAAACAAGCCTAGACGAGGGTGCAGTTTATTTTGACTCCATGCACAGTGAGAAGAATGGTAAGAGAAATTTTACAAAGCTCACTGTTAAGAACTGCAACAAATGAAGTATCTTGGGGTCCAAACAACCATCAGACGCCATCTTCATGCCAACAAGCTCTTTAGGAGG
This sequence comes from Danionella cerebrum, assembly GCA_007224835.1. Lineage (NCBI taxonomy): Eukaryota > Metazoa > Chordata > Actinopteri > Cypriniformes > Danionidae > Danionella > Danionella cerebrum. The sequence continues at coordinate 5,505 of SRMA01024777.1, read as the reverse complement.
CATGCAAAAAACCTTTTCTCAGTCACAATCATAACTGCCAATAATTATGGAGGGCAGTGTAGCATAGTGGCAAACATGGCTGAAAGTTGATTTTCCCATTTATGCCATGGCTACTTGGCAAAGCCGTGAGTTGCTATGGTTACCAATAATGGCAGATTGAAATTATAAATGAACAAACCAAACCGGAGGAACCTGCGCAGTAATATGAATAATATAAATGCATCACATGACTGCACACGACAGAGCCCAACCCGAGCCAATTCGTTGGATCCCAACAGGCCCTGTTGGGTTCGGGCAAAGGCCCTCAGCTCTATCTTCTAGCATGAGAATGGCTACATGAGAAACATTCTCGTAGAATATTCAAACAAAACAGAACATTACTACATGGCAATCACTGTTTAAACTGTAAAGACAGTACAGATTAATAGCCAAAAAGTGTACCTCATGAATAAGGGTTGCCAACATTTGCTGATAACTCCGGCCCCTGCTTACAAGGAACCGTGTGATTGGCCGTCCATCTTTGTCAGTTTGAACAGGAAGGTCATAACAGAGCAGCAGCCCAGCTGAAGAATAATGGAGATTAAATTAAATTGTAATGACGAGGAGCACATTAAATCATAGAGAACAAGGTGCTCATACCTGCTAAGCCAGGTTTCAAGCCAGGCTGCTTGTTCTTCTCATATGTTTTGAGCAAAAAAGAAGGAATTCCAGACAGAGTTTTCCCCTGGTCAGAGCGCAGATTCTTAGAGCTCAGGGCTGAATGGTACACGCCACGGGGCATCAGGCTCATCTCCTGCCTTACTAGAGCTGTAAGGAAGCTCTCGAGAGCTGCAACGCACCATAAAATATGTTCACACAAATGTTTTCACTTTCTTTTGAGCAAATACATTTGTAATGAGTGTGTTGCTGAATGTATTGGGAGAGGCAATTTTGGTTTACAGGTTAATTGTTTGTTAAAATTTACTTCATAATAACCTACTCTAATGTTATGGAACCAAGATTTATTTAAGATTTAAGCAATATTTTAATAATTAAGGTCATTTCGTCCCTTTTTTAAATTAGCGGTCCGGACTGGCTCTCCAAACACACACCATGATCTGGTCAAAAGCATTCACTCATTTTCTTTTAGATGCATTTGAACTTAAGCAACATCCCATTAAACCATACTATGACATTGGCCCACAACTTGGAGCTATAACAACTCTTCACTTCTGGTAAGGCTTTCCCGTCGTTCTTGGATGATGTTGGATGAAGAGACTTGGTTCAAACTCCACAAAGACATCCCTAAGATTATCTATTGTGTCGAGACTCTCATCTATGTCTTCACTGACCTTGCTCCCCACAATTCCATTTTCTCTAACCATGTAGTGTATTAGGTTATAATCATTTGAGTATCATTTGTAATATTAAACTGAGAGAAGAAATGTGTGATAACTGTGTATTTCTTTTGTTATTGAAATTAATCAATAGGATGCTTTCATAGACCTGTGTTATCACCCTGAGTGTCTTTTACTCTGTGCAGAGGATCAAAGACAATCCACCATTCCAGGAGGAGAACAACTCACGTCAGACATGTGGGTCACCCAAAATTCCATTTCTCTGTTTCTCTCTAAAAATACTACCTCTGTCCCCATCTTGTCTATGTCTGTGGCCAGAGGGGTCTCATCTCGCTACATGTAACAGTGTATGTGACAATTAAAGGCTATTCTATTCTATTCTATTCTATTCTATAAAGTCCTTATGACAAGTTCTAGCAACCACCAAACCCAGACTTTCGTATGGAGACTGATGGAGATTTGTGATTCATCACGTGGAGAATAATACTCAACTGCTCTACTTAATTCAGTAGCTGCATGCTTTATGAATTCATCCCATTGCGTTTCAGTTGGTGTAGGTTTGCCTACCTACAGTGGGGTAAAAAGGTATTTAGTCTTCAACCAATTGTGAAAGTTCTCCCACTCAAAAAGATGAGAGAAGCCCGTAATTTTCATCATAGATAGACATCAACTATGAGAGACAAAAGGAGAAAGAAAAATCCAGAAAATCACATTGTCTGATTTTTAAACAATTTATTAGCAAAATATGGAGGAAAATAAGTATTTGGTGAGCTAAAAACAAGCAAGATTTGTGGCTCCCACAGACCTGAAACTTCTTCCTCTGTCCTCCACTCGTTACCTGTATTAATGGAACCTGTTTGAACTCATTACCAGAATAAAAGACTCCTGTCCACAACCTCAAACCCTCACACTCTAAACTCTACCATTGCCAAAACTAGAGAGCTATCAAAGGACACCCGAAACATAATGATAGACCTGCACCAAACTGAGAAGATCTGCAATATCTGCAAAAGGTGAACAGCTTGGTGTGAAGAAATCAACTGTGGGAGCAATTATTAGAAAATGGAACACACACAAGACCTCTGATCATCTCCCTCGATCTGGAGCTCCACACAAGATCTCACCCCGTGGGGTCAAAATGATCACAAGAACGGTTCCAGAACCACACGGGGGGGGACCTAGTGAATGACCTGCAGAGAGCTGGAACCAAAGTAACAAAGGCTACCATCAGCCAGAGACTCAAATCCTGCAGTGCCAGATGGGTCCCCCTGCTTAAGCCAGTACATGTCAAGGCCCGTCTGAAGTTTGCTAGAGAGCATTTGGATGATCCAGAAGATGACTGGGAGAATATTATATGGTCAGAGGAAACCAAAATAGAACTTTTTAATAACAACTCTACTCGTCGTGTTTGGAGGAGAAAGAATGCTGAGTTGCATCCAAAGAACACCATACCTACTGTGAAGCATGGGGGAGGAAACATCATGCTTTGGGGCTGTTTTTCAGCGAAAGGACCAGGACGACTGATCCGTGTAAAGGAAAGAATGAATGGGGCCATGTATTGTCAAATTTTGAGAGAAAACCTCCTTCCATCAGCAAAGGCATTGATGAGGAGACGTGGCTGGGTCTTTCAGCATGACAATGATCTCAAACACACCGCCCGGGGAACGAAGGAGTGGCTTCGTAAGAAGCATTTCAAGGTTCTGGAGTGGCCTACCTAGCCAGTCTCAAGATCTCAACCCCATCGAAAATCTTTGGAGGGAGTTGAAAGTCCGTGTTGCCCAGCGACAGAACATCACTGCTCTAGAGGAGATCTGTCTGGAGGAATGGGCCAAAATACCAGCAACAGTGTGTGAAAACCTTGTGAAGACTTACAGAAAACGTTTGATATCTGTCATTGCCAACAAAGGGTATATAACAAAGTATTGAAAAGTATTTGACAATATACTTATTTTCCTCCATATTTTGCTTATAAATTCTTTAAAAATCAGACAATGTGATTTTCTGGATTTTTCTTTCTCCTTTTGTCTCTCATAGTTGAGGTCTATCTATGATGAACATTACGGGCCTCTCTCATCTTTTTAAGTGGGAGAACTTGCACAATTGGTGGCTGACTAAAAACTTTTTTTCTCCACTGTACACTTACAGTCTCCACTCTGTGAAAGATGGCATCTGATTAGAGAACTACACTGAATGCAGTCTGTATGGAGACGGACTAAAATACACAGGTTTCTTAACCTTTACAAGTCTGGGGCCTTTTGGAGCATTTTTACTACTTTACACTTTGCTCTAATAAATTACCTTAAAACGATGCTTGATATATTTTTTAGTACAACCCCAGCTTCTTTTTGTTACACAAATATACAATAATTTTACAACAATTGTGAAATTGTACAAAAATCCAAGTACTACAGTTTGTAATTTTTAAATTCATAAATCCCCCACGAATGAGAAACCAAGAGAACCTCTCCTAAACCTTTTACACTGTTCTAAGGGTTAATGCTGCCACCTCTTTTAACAAAACGTACAAAAAAAATTATTCGAAACAATTTTATGATTGTACCTGGTAAAACAGATCGAGGTGAGACACAAACAAGCTTCACATATGATGCTCCTGGCACAGAAATATCTTCATGCTCCTCATTGTCTTTCTGTTCCTCATCAACATCAGGGAGCTTCAGTTCAGGCCTAGCCTGTGTTACAGAAATTGTAAGCATTGCAAATAATATTAACGATGATACTAAATAATTTTAAGCCATTTCTGTTAAATTTATGACATGCTAGAGCGTCACTGTGACTCATAAGCTGATGTGCTTCCTGTGTAATAGCAGGTTTTAAAAAACGTGCCCGTCTGCTTCCTGCGGAGTGCATCACAGCAACAGAGACAACGACTTCCATGCGCCCCTCTGGGGCTCGAGGTGAATGAATGCTTTCCTGTACCGTCGTATCTATGCTTCCTTTCTTTTCATTACAATCCTGCCTCTCATGTCTTCAATATTTGAAGGATAGTGTATGTTTGATAACACCTGATAAAATCAAGTCAACTTTTCAGTTACAGTTTAAAAAAATGACTACAAATTATGTTCTTACCTGCTCCGGCAAGTGCATTATGGTGTGACACGATTCAGGATATTCAGAAAGAGCTTTAAATGCCTGGATTGCAACCTCTGAGTCCTGGTAAATCCAAAAAATGCTTTAAAAAACACTGTTAAGCCATCAATGATGCATCAGAAAATAAATGTAAAAAAAAAAAAAAATCCAATATTCTCTGCTTTTGTAGATCACTGGAAAGATATCAAATAATACAGGTTCCTTCTCAAGTTCATTATTTTCTGTAATGTACTGATAAACATTAACTATTTTGTATTAAAAACACTTTTCTTTTATTAGTCATATGAAATATGATCTAGCCACAGGGGTTTCAAGCCAGTGACTTCTGTACCGGTCCCAAGCCCGGATAAATAGAGAGGGTTAAGCCAGGAGGGGCATCCGGCGTAAAACATGCCAAAAACCAAACATGCGAGTCACCAAACCGATTTTCATACCGGATCAGTCGAGGCCCGGGTTAACAACGACCGCCTCCGGTGCTGTTGACTTACAGGGTGCCGGTGGAAATTGGACTACTGTTTGTCGAAGAAGGAGAGGAGGGAGAAGGATTCGTACACAGAGAGAGAAGAGGAAAGACAGGAGTATAGATCTGAGAATAGGGACTCTTAACGTTGGTACAATGACAGGGAAGGGTAGGGAGCTGGCGGACATGATGGAGAGAAGGAAGGTAGATATTCTGTGCGTGCAGGAGACCAGGTGGAAGGGTAGCAAAGCGCGTAGTATTGGAGGGGGATACAAACTGTTTTACTATGGTGTGGATAGGAAGAGAAATGGGGTAGGAGTGATCCTGAAGGAGGAGTTTGTGAGGAATGTTTTAGAGGAGAAAAGAGTGTCAGACAGAGTGATCAGTTTGAAGTTAGAAATTGAAGGGGTGATGTTGAATGGAGTGAGTGGTTATGCTCCACAAGTAGGCTGTAAGTTGGAAGAGAAGGAGAGATTTTGGAGTTTTGGAGTTGGATGAGGTGATTGAGAGTGTTCCCAGAGGAGAGAGAGTAGTAGTGGGAGCAGATTTCAATGGGCATGTTGGCGAGGGCAACAGAGGTGATGAGGAGGTGATGGGCGG